>CM067371.1:133619579-133908992 GCA_034401795.1 Chaetoderma sp. LZ-2023a | reverse complement strand
GGTTTCCTGTGTGGTAATATTCCCTGATGGTGGATAGCAAGTTTGAGATGAAATGGGTTTCCTGTGTGTTAATATTCCCTGATGGTGGATAGCAAGGATGACATGAAAGGGGTTTCCTGTGTGTTAATTTTCCCTGATGGTGGATAGCAAGTATGAGATGAAATGGGTTTCCTGTGTGTTAATATTCCCTGATGGTGGATAGCAAGGATGAGATGAAATGTGTTTCCTGTGTGTTAATATTCCCTGATGGTGGATAGCAAGTATGAGATGAAATGGGTTTCCTGTGTGTTAATATTCCCTGATGGTGGATAGCAAGTATGAGATGAAATGGGTTTCCTGTGTGTTAATATTCTCTGATGGTGGATAACAAGTATGAGATGAAAGGTGTTTCCTATGTGTTAATATTCCCTGATAGTGGATAGCAAGTATGAGATGAAGTGGGTTTCCTGTGTGTTAATATTCCCTGAGGGTGGATAGCAAGTATGGGATGAAAGCCCTGGTTTCCTGTGTGTTAATGTTCCCTGATGGTGGATAGCAAGTATGAGATGAAATGGGTTTCCTGTGTGGTAATATTCCCTGATGGTGGATAGCAAGGATGAGATGAAAGGGGTTTCCTGTGTGTTAATATTCCCTGATGGTGGATAGCAAGTATGAGATGAAAGGGGTTTCCTGTGTGTTAATATTCCCTGATGGTGGATAGCAAGTATGAGATGAAAGGGGTTTCCTGTGTGTTAATATTCCCTGATGGTGGATAACAAGGATGAGATGAAATGGGTTTCCTGTGTGTTAATATTCCCTGATGGTGGATAGCAAGGATGAGATGAAATGGGTTTCCTGTCCTACTTTTCTCAATATTTGTGCATGTTTAACATTGATGCCTTTTTGCTGAAGCCCAACTAAAAGTGTTTACTGCTTTGGTGAAAGTGTATGACATTCATTGTTTGATCATTTCACAGGTCAATTACACGAGAAGTCTGTGCCTCTCTTGCTAACAGTTGTATGCGCTGCTAAAGTCTAGAACTGTGTGTGTGTGTGTGTGTGTGTGTGTGTGTGTGTGTGTGTGGGTGTGTGTGTGTGTGTGTGTCTGTGTGCGTGTGTGTGTGTGTGTGTGCGTGCGTGCGTGTGTCTGTGTGCGTGCGTGCGTGTGTCTGTGTGTGTGTGTGTGTGTGTGTGTGTGTGTGTGCGTGTGTCTGTGTGCGTGTGTGTGTGTGTGTGTGTCTGTGTGTGTGTGTGTGTGTGTGTGTGTGAGTGTGAGTGTGTGTGTGTGTGTGTGTGTGTGTGTGTGTGTGCGTGTGCGTCAATCTGCAAAAAAGCCTTTCAAACTAACCATTATGTACCGGTAACAGTTCTACACAATTTGAATGGGTTCATTGGACCCCTTCCCAAAACGTGTTTGTTTGGGAGGGGCATGGTCGACAATCACTGACGCATGCTGCATGTGCTTCTGTAAGTGAGTGTAGGTATTAATGCATGTGAATCTATGCATGCATGCATGCTTGCACCGCTGTGGGAGTAGGTATTAATGCATGTGAATCTATGCATGCATGCATACTTGCACCGCTGTGGGAGTAGGTATTTATGCATGTGAATCTATGCATGCATGCATGCTTGCACCGCTGTGGGAGTAGGTATTAATGCATGTGAGTCTATGCATGCATGCATGCTTGCACCGCTGTGGGAGTAGGTATTTATGCAGGACAGGCAGGTGTGTGCTTGTAGATGCGTACATCTCTCGGTAGAACGATATATATTTGTGAATACAAGAATTTTTGTGCGTGTCCATATCCTGGGCACTTCCTCAATACATTAAGTGTCGCATGCCTCTAAACCTGCATATCTGGACCTCACAATATCTCAGAGAAATAGCCATTGAGTTGTTATTAATTACTGTGACCTGTGAGATAGAAGTATTAATATTATTACAACAAGATAAATACTGCGTTAATACTGGTAATACAGTGTTTACACCATTTCTGCTTACAGCAAATTATGCTTGCAAACATCAACCTATTGGACAGCAACGAGAGGAAGGATGAAGATGCGGAGTCCAAGGATAGTCCACTGCCACCTTCCGAGGGTCGCTCTGCTGTGCCCGGTCAGCCTGAGACTAGTCCACTGCCGCCTTCCTCTGAGGGTCGCTCCGCTGTGCCAGGTCAGTGTGAGCCGACCATTGAAGAAACTAAGTCAGCGGCTGAGTTAAACCCGCCCATCACACAATATAGAGGTGATGGAGATGAGAGGAAAGTTGAAGGTGCCGAGTGTGAAACAGATGCATAGCACTATTCTCAATTATAGTTGTTGTTATTATTATAAAATAATGAGAGACTATTTGTATTAATACTTGGCACAATGTTGTTCCAGTTATTATTTGTCATAATTTTTAAACTTAACCGTGTATAAATAATAAGTTATACATATGAAGTAACCCTGAATATTCCTAATATATAACGATGTTGATGTGCTTTAGTCATCGAGATTTTGGAACCCTTAAATGGCTAGATTTGGTCATGAGAATCAAAATATTTGTTTATTGAATGTCAATTTGTAGGCTACGAGAATGCTATCTTTGACAATTTACCGCTGGAACGGCTGGCTAGATTATTGAGCCAGTCGTTCCAGTGGTAAATTTGCAAAAATAGTCTTCTCTTGGCCTGCAAATGGACATTCTCAAAGACCAGTACAGATGCTGGTTTTAGTCGGCCTCGCAGTGAAAGGCTTAAATAAAGTATTAGCCCGTGTAAGTCTGTGTTAACCAGTCTCTGTAGTGGTCTTGCATAGAGTCCTTTTTCAGGCCAAGAGTATATTTTGAAATTTTAACACGAGCGACCGAGTCAATAACTGAGCCAGTCATTGCAGTGGCAAATTTTCAAAAATGGCCTCTTTGCCTGCAAATGGGCACTTGGATGGCACTTTCATTACCATTAAAGGTAATTCACACCAAAATACTTGAAAATAAAATGGTTAAAATTGTATACTTTTAGATGCTGAATTTGTGTATCTCAATGTAATGAAACGAAACAAATTTTTCACATATGAGAATTTCATTACATATAAATTAATATAATTTTTTTTAAGATGTGAAATTGAATTAGATAACCCGAGTTCCTGTTTCAAATTCATAATTAAAAAATTTATATTAAATATGCGCAACGTAATTATCACATGCTAAGTTTTTTTGTTTCATTACACCGAGGTACACAATTTAAAAGTATACAATTTTATCTTCAAGCATTTTGGTGTGAATACGCACGTTTAAAGGATGAATAATGTTCTGCTGATTAGTTTTAAAACAAATGGATTAAAGATTGCTGTTGCCAAACGCGCCAACAACTTTCAGTCAAATCTTTTTCAAATTTTTTCTTTTTTCATGAAATCGTATCTCCATTGAAAAACAATGATCTGATGTGCATTCAAATTGTATTGGAATATAGTGTATATATAATGTATCATAATTGCCTATGCCATGGTTTACTGGGCCGAATGGGCTGATGTTTGTTGCTGCTAGAGCTGCATGATGCTATTTTCAAAAATCATGATATGTCTTGATTTTATATGACTAAATTCTTAAATATATATGATTTATTTTATTGAGTTAATTTTCTTGTGCTAATTAGGGGATAAGCATGGGATGGTATGATCAAATATAAATGTTGTCTACAATAAATTTTAAAACGGAGAAGCATACATCTAATCGCAGTTAAATTAAACTGTTATCCCCTTAATGGTCAAGCCAGACAAAACTGGCATCTGCAGGGACCTTGAGGAATGTCGATTTGCAGGCAAACAGAAGACTATTTTTGAAAATTTATCACTGGAATGCCTGGCTCGATAATCGAGCCAGTCATTCCAGTGTTAAATTTTCAAAAGTATCCCTCTTTTGGCCTTGCTAATGGGTATTCAATAAGGAAATAATTTGATTTTCTTGACCAAATTTATTCTTAAAGGATGAAATGCCACAAGATTAGAATGATATTTCCTGGTTCACTGGAATCAGTATTTGTAGTATCCAATGCAATTTCTGAGTATGATCTAATGAAATTATCATTCAAATTCCTTAACCTTGTAACCCTTGAAGTTGTTCAAGAAAAGTTAAATTTTCCCGTAGAAAATGTTAATTTGCAGACCAAGAGAAGACTATTTTTGAAAACTTACTACTGGAATGACTGGCTCAGTTATGGAGCAAGTCATTCCGGTGGTAAGATTTCAAAAATAGTCTTCTCTCAGTCTGCAAATAGACATTTGTCAAGACCACTGCAAAAAGCGCTTTTGGCTGATATAAGTGTTAAAGAGTTAAGAATATCTATTTTCACTTTCATACATAATTTCCTATTGTTATACAGCATTCTGAGGAGAAATAGCATCGTTACATGTAATCTTGTAGCGGTGATATGCATCATTTGCTGAGCACTTATTTAAGTAATAAAGTCATACTTGTAGCCAGCTGACCACACGCACGCACGCACGCACGCACACACACACGCACACTTTTCTAGTAGCACTTATGCGACTAAATATGAATGACTTCTGCTAAGCTATGTGTTATTTGTTTAACAGAGAGTATTATACTAAAATATGAATATACAGAAAATCATAATTTAATCATTATTAATGTTAACAAATAATGTTGATGGTCGGGCTTGTTGTTTTTGTTATAATTTTGTATTTGATTTTTCAGATTGGTGAGGGAAAGTTTTATCCTACTCCAAGTAATCTCTTGTTGTTATTGAGAAATCATGTGCAATTCATATTTATGATTAGTGAAATTTTATTAACTTTAGAATTGTCAGTTGATATAAGGAACAGCAATAGTATAGTTTTTCATTGAATATTTTCTGACAGCGACAGAATTACAGAAAATATAAGTTTTCAAATGCTTTTAATAATAAAAAGTTATATCAGTCAGTCTCCTCATGATGTGTCTTGTTAATCTGAACCAGAAAACAAGAAGTTTTGATCCACAAAAAATCATCCAAAACTG
The DNA here is from genome assembly GCA_034401795.1 of Chaetoderma sp. LZ-2023a. Taxonomy (NCBI): domain Eukaryota; kingdom Metazoa; phylum Mollusca; class Caudofoveata; order Chaetodermatida; family Chaetodermatidae; genus Chaetoderma; species Chaetoderma sp. LZ-2023a. Next base: position 133,904,014 of record CM067371.1, on the reverse strand, counting down.
TATCTCCATTATAGTGTGGTAAAATAATTTGACCATGGTATTCTATGCATGTCTCTGATTTTGCTATCAGTCTCACTTAGATAATGTAGTTAAGTGTTCTAATTTTGTACTTTTTTAGACTTCTTTAATTATGGATCAATGTGTGTGATATTCTATTGAGATGTCAAAAAACAAGGATCAAGAAATACTGTGATGGACATATTATAATTGATTGTAATGGACTGATTGAGACATATAATTGATCGTAATGGACTGATTGGGGCATATTATAATTGATTGTAATGGACTGATTGAGACATATAATTGATTATAATGGACTGATTGGGACATATAATTGATCGTAATGGACTGATTGGGGCATATTATAATTGATTGTAATGGACTGATTGAGACATATTATAATTGATTGTAATGGACTGATTGAGACATATTATAATTGATGGGTGATGACAACGTAGTCAGTGATTAATATACCAATTAGGTTTTTAAGCCTGACGCTTGGATGCAATTGTGTATCCAGAATACTGAATGGTCAGAAGCTGCTTTTTCAGCTCCTTTTATACTCTCGTGGGCTGAGCCTGGGGATTGACTATCACATGCCCTAAAATGGGTATGGAAAATTGGGATTGCCGGTGTGGTTTTGGTGGATGTGGTCTAAGATCACCGGTTCTGGTGAGTTTGACGGTTGAGTCCAAAATGGCGGCTCCGGATGTTTTTACCGGTTGAGGTGATTTTCACCGGTTGTAGTGATTTTTGCCGGTTGTATCTTATGTCGCCGGTTGTGAAATTTTTACCGGTTGTGGTATTATTTTGGCGGTTTGGTTTTAAACTTTTTCTGGCGGTTGTTTGAGTTTTTTTGGTTTTTTAGTTTACCGGTTTTTAGTAAAATTCTTGCCGGTTCTGTTGTGAACGTTTGTTTTCACTCAATTTTTGTAGCGAATTTTTGGAGGGTTCTGGTGGTGGGTATAGCCCATTTGTGTGGGGTTTTGACCGGTGTAGTCATTACCATTTTATTGATTCAGACTTATGGCGTTTCGTTCCAAAAGTGGAACTCATCAGAGGCGTATGTGGGAATGTTGTAGGTGAAATGTTGTGTCACCTATGGAATCATCAGTTTGGGTGGTCTTGCGGTGACCGGGCGGTAGGGTCGCTCTACCAGGTGAGCTGTTATGATGTCGGATGGATGGTAGGATTGAAAAAATTAAGTAAAAGAGTTTATGTAGAAAAGATTTAATGAGAATGTGAATAATGGATAGATGAAGATGAATAAATGGGTTTTTTCATCTAAACAGTGCGTGGTGGTGATGTGGTTCGAAGCCCACATCTATGAGACAAATAATAGTAATAATGATGATTATTCCGGTGAGTCCGTCTTCTCATGGATGGAAGTTCGGAACTGTGAAGAATTAGTCGTGAGGCACCTTGCGTGTGTGGAAGGAAAACGCCAGGATTTGTAGAAATTAGGAATGTGGTGCTCCCTTCTGTTCCAGGTGAGCCTGGTGTCCCTTTAAGGAGATATTCCTTCATAGAAGAGTCCGGTAGAAATACACAATATAATAATAATAATAATAAATATAATAGTCACCGGATGTGGTGTGGAAACCCAGTGTGTACGGAAAGAAAAACATGGTGGTTTGTGAATTTTTAGGAGCATGGTGCTCTCTTCTGTTCCAGGTGAGCATGGTGTCCATTGAGAAATTTTCTAACCGAATGGTCCGGTAAAACATACACAATAAAAATAGTAATAATAAAAATAATAGTAATAATGATAATCACGGAATAAGGTCTCGGGTGGAATGTTGATAGCCTAGAGCTGGAGATGTGATAGGCTCCAGTCGATGTGGGCACACATGTTGCCCATCAGTGCAGTCATTCTGTCCCATTTTGGGTCCGGCGCTATTGAGTTCTGGCTCTGGATTGTGATATAGCAATGGAGGCAGTTGATGTTGAAGCGGTGGCCCGAGGATAGTTCCATGATTAGAGTGTTGGCTGCACGAATGTCTGAATTCCGTCTGGTGACCGTGTCGTGTTCTTGGTGATCCGGAGACGGTATTTGAGAGATTGTTTCAGTTGTGGTTAAAACAGTTGTTAGAGAGTCTGAGTTGTACAGATTGTTGTACGCCCTGCTTATACTAAATTCTGGGGATCCTGGGCGGCTCGTTGTCGTGTTGGTTGTGGAGCGGGTCTCTGTAGATTTGTAAACAGGATCCGCGAAAAAATCCGGTGTGGTGACTGGTGAGTTGCTGATGACGTTGGTGACTGTGTCTGGACCGGAAGCCAAAAGTGGTGAGGACCGTAGTAGTGCCTGGCCGTTGTTGGTGTCCGGGCTGTCGGTGGAAACTGGGTCCACGTGCGCTTCGTAAACAGAGGATAGCCGCATACAATTCTCGACAAAGCCAGGCACAGAGCCCGCACACAGAACAGAAACAACCTACACCCACCCGCCAAAACCCATACATCAAAGAACACCTTCCCATCCAAACCAGTCTTCGTTTGCGACTTCAACCGCACAGGCATTTTTCTCAAAAATGCTATCAAGAAATACTGGCCCATTCTGGAAGCAAGCCACAGATGCAGGCTTGCCTTCCCAGAACCGCCACTATTCGGTTTTAGAAGGAATAAAACCATAAAAGACACAATAGTCAGAGCTAAGCTACCGACTGTGGGCAGAACACTACCGCATAGAAACCCACTCATTAATTGCACCACAAAAAATTACAACATCTGCAACACAATGCAGAAGAACAGATTCTTCTCTAGCTCCCACACAGGGCTCTCCTACAGGTCCAAAATCATCGGCAACTGCCAGACACGGAATATAGTCTACTTACTGACATGCTCGGTCTGCAAAAAACAGTACGTAGGAGAGACGCTGCGCACCTTTAAAATCCGCATTCAAGAGCACCTACGCTTGATCACCAACCTCTACAAACATGAGAGGTATGACACTCCAGTTTCATGACATTTCAATAGACCCAGGCATTCTAGAACGAACATGCAATTCAGAATAATCCAGGTCCTCTCTTCGGACCCCGAGGATGAAGTATCCACCAAATTGAGAAGACGAAAAGAGTGCCACTGGATCCACCAGCTCCACACAATGGAGCCGATGGGCCATATTGTAATTGATGGTAATGGACTGATTGGGGCATATTATAATTGATTGTAATGGACTGATTGAGACATATAATTGATTGTAATGGACTGATTGGGACATATTATAATTGATTGTAATGGACGGATTGTAGAGGTGTACATCTAGCCTGTGTATTGTCTTACTTTAATGCCATTAACTGCTTGAACATATTGTGTTAACCCTTTAACACTCATATCAGCCAAAAATGGCTTCTGCAGTGGTCTTGAGAAATAACCATTTGCAGACCAAGAGAAGACAATTTTGGAAAATTTACCACCGGAATGACTGGCTCAATAACCGAGCCAGACATACCAATGGTAAATTTTCAAAAATAGTCTTCTCTTGCCCTGCAAATGGATATTTTCTAGGGGACATTTTCTTGAACAAATTCGAGTGTTAAATGGTTAGTAAATAACCTTTGTACAGAATTAAATACAGGTAACACTTTAATAGGGTTTAATTTGACATAGAATACCTGGGGAAAATGTTTTTTATGCACCTAAATCTGTCATGGTGAAAGTTGCTTTGCAACTGCTGGGTATTATAAGGAAGATGTTAATATTATTTATTTTGCTAAATGACATGTGGAATGATGCTGTTTTCTTATTATATAAGATATTGGTGAGATTCTTATGTTGCAATTTGTGATAGCTGTTCATGAGTTCTTCACGAGATGAACTAGTTATGAAGGAGGGCATTATATAAGTAACATACGCGTGCATGCACAGACCGTTAACACTGCGTATTATGGTACAATGGAGGAATCCTGATGACGTCAATTATGTCATGAATGACGTGGCTAAGTTCATCACGAACGCTTAATTGATGACGGACGAAGCGTTCTTGTACGAATTGTATGTATTTACTATTTAATAAACAATCTGCTGAATATTTTGAAACTAATTTGACTTGGCGCTCTTACTGCCATAGGCAAAGAATGCAGGGATCGATCGATTCCAGCACGGGTGAAGTGTGGGTGGAGCTTATCTAAAGATGGGTGGGGCATAGCTATGACTGGATTCCTGCATTAAAACAGCACTGTTCCTCCATTAATGTGATGATGATCAATGGCCAAGAAAAATACAATATTGACCCTTTAATGGTCAAATTTGGTCAAGAAAATTTATCTGCCTATTGAATGTCCATATACAGGCCAAGAGAATACAGTTTTTGAAAATTTATCACTGGAATTCCAGTGCTAAATTTTTTTAAATTGTATTCTCTTGCCCTGTAAATCGACATTCCACTAGACCATAACAGAGGCCGGTTTTAGCCGCTATGACCATTAAAGGGTTAACTCCCCATTTGCAGGCCAAGTACCTATTTTTGAAAATTGACTACTGAAAAGACTGCATCGTTTATTAGAAAAAAATCTGTTTGCCTGCAATTGGACATTTTTGAAAAGCATTGCAAAAGGAATTTTTGGTCGGCTCGACCATTAAACGGTTAAGACAGAGGTTCAAAGTGCATCTGTATTATCTCTATATGGTCAAGCTGGTCAAAAAGTGCTTCTCTAAAGCTCTTGAGAAATGTCCATTTACAAACCAGGAGAAGAATATTTGACAAAACTTGGTGCTGGAATGATTGGTAATTTTTCTAGTAGTACGATTCTCTTGGCTTGCAAATAAATAGACATGACATTTGAAAAAATATATCTGTGTTCCCACAACCTTGAAAGACTTTGAATTTAGCCAGAATTGAAGATTTCCTTGAAAAACTCTTGAATTTGTCATTGTCCAACTTCTGTGGCTATGACAGACCAAGAGAAACAGTCATGCTCTAAAACAAATTTCAAAACAATTTTTCTTGTAATCTCCTGTTTCTAAAATGTTGTAATTAAAATGGGGAGGTAAAGGAGGCCGTTACTTTAGAAAAAATCTGAAAATTACTTTTGTTGACCTTTAAAATCCTTGAAAAGACCTTGAATTCAATTTTCTTGACCATTGTTTGACCACTAGGATCTTGAGAATCCTAAAAAAGTGTTTCCTATCACAACTGACCTGTATTAAATGAGCTCTTGTCTTTGAGTGCCGCATGCTGATGCTCACCTTAGCAGTTCTTTGACTGTCTGTCTGCTGAATTTCAGCAGACTATTTTTTCCATGGAGCTTAACTCTGGATCGACTGAATATTTTGAAAGCAATTTGACTGAAACTTGTTTGTGGCTAAGCCACCAACAACTTTCAGTCAAGTTTGGTAAATATTCAGTACTGTTAAGGACTTTCAGTGTATTCATTAGCTCACCTGGCCTGAAAGGCCAAGTGAGCTTATGTCGTGGCGACTGTCCGTCGTGTGTCCATCCATCAACTTTTCCTTTAAACGACTTCTCAAGAACCACTGAGCCGATTTCAATTATATTTGCTATCTTGGATTTTGACCGATTTTTAGAAATGTCTTTAAAAATCTTCTCTGAAACCGCTTGAGAGATTGAAGCAAAGCTCATGAAATATGATCTATGGCAAGAGCTGAACCAAGTTTGTTCAAGGGAACTTAATTGGTCAAAGATTGGTCAAACAGCATTACTTTACTAAGGAATCAGATACAGTGCACTTCAAGCAGTGCATATGAAAAACTATGTTCATATTATTATTGAAGTCATACATCATTGGAAAGCTAAGCCAATTTTCCATACATTTCTGTATTAGTTTTTATAGTTTTATAAATTTAATACAGTTGTTTGCAATTTTAAAATATCCCCTATTGTCCACTTGATTTAATGAATCTAAGTCAAATGGTGTATTTTATATACGCAAATAACTCGGTGAAAACATTACAAAAATAAAAAATAATAATGCATTAATGTTTCGGCAATTGAATGCGCTTTCCAATGATATATGATTTAAATAATAGAATGATTTTAGTTTATCATAGAAACGGTTTAGATTGTGATGTATTTTAGTACAAAAGTAACTAAATGCGGTAAATTTTTACAGTGGTAATCTCATTTTGTTTGTTTATGTGACACAGGCCCCTAGGTCTCTTGTTATATACAGTTGTTGACATGTATATTTATTGACTGCTCTGTTGTGGGTGGCTGATTTATCATTCTAATGGGTAGTGGAGTTAATGAAGGATGACTAGATAACAATGTATCTATAGCCTGGTGTATTAATGGATTGTACGTGTAAGCAATTTGCACAACCTGTGGAATAATAAGTTATGTACATTTTCTAACGCAAGTTAGTTGTTGTCTTTTTTATTCACATGTGGTGTGTGTGTGTGTGTGTGTGTGTGTGTGTGTGTGTGTGTGTGTGTGTGTGTGTGTGTGTGTGTGTGTGTGTGTGTGTGCGTGCGTGTGTGCGCATGTTGGTGTGCACACATGTGTGAATGGGTATGTAATCACAGTTGACATCATACTCCTATTTACCGTAGCCATTCTGCAGTTCTTGAGGGAGTGAAAATGAAAGGCCATTCTACCTCAAATAGTACTTACCAAGTGTACTATTATGATAATGTCTATTATCTAGTCTAGCTCAAAATAAACAATTAAAACTGCACTCTTCGTGGACCTGCTCAAGCTGTGGCTAGAAATTACCATAAGCCCCAAGAACTGAGTCAATTCCCGAGTACAGTCAGATTTGTCTATTTTGCTTGCAGAAAATAGTTGTGTGTTTAAAGCTATGAAAATTTAAGCAATCTTTGTGTGTTTCAACTTTATTTCAGTATTCTATTCATGGAAGGAAAGGGAAAGTTGTCTCAGGGGCAGATTGTATCAATCTAGAATTTATACATTCAGACCGTAATGACTTTTATATAAATTGGCACATTGTGTTAATTCAATAGCCATTTTAGTTCTCCGTTACTCGTTAACGTCTTAACCTTATCCGGGTACTCGGTTATTTTCTTTTCCATTATCGATGAGCCAAGATGGTGGCGCCCAGGGGTAGCGTTTGTTTTGGTTTCAGCGTATCTATGCACTCGATCTTAGCCGATGTTGGCTCTCTTGATTGTCGAGGGTGTTTGTAGTATCATTATTGCATTTGTTTGGCATCTAAGTTTTTTTAATTTAGCTTTGCTAAAAGTTTATCCTGCTCATAGCTTTGATTAACGTTAATTCAAGAGAAAGTTAATGTTTTTAATAATCATTGATTATAATCAGGCTAGTGTGCTCGATACTTGTTGCCATGTTCAGCGTTTTAATTCTTTATTCTGTATTCACACAAGGTTAAAGAGCGGGGCAAAGCAGAAGTTTTCTGGCTATCATTGCCTTGCTTGTGCCCAGAGTAAGCTCCCTGTAATGGCTGCGTGAGATGATCGTCAGTTTTTGCGGCTGAATTCAATAGTGATAGGCACGCATGACTTGAGCGTATAGTGAGGGATAAGACGGTGTGCAGGGACCAGGCAGCGTTGAAAGGTCTTAGAGGACAGGCTGAACAATCACATGGATTCAGCACTGCCATGTGGGCGGCCCATTTCAAAGTGATGTTTGAGTCGTTTCAGTCATCCACGGAAGCCGGATGGATGCAGGGCAACCAATTGGTGGCCTGGTCCGGCTTGTGGAGGAACAAGCACCCACCCATTCTTACGTCCGCTTACGCTCCGACCGCGGAGAAGGATTTGTTATTGTCGGAAGATGCCGGCTACCTCTAGAGATGGATTCCACGCAGTCCGACAGCTCTCCCCCGGGATTTGTGCATGTCTCCCAGCTAGACGGTGATGTTGATTTTCCGTCAGGCATATTTCACTCGTAATTTGTGGTATCCGTCCAGCCGGCCCAGTTCAAAACAATGCTTGAATCCTTCCAGTTGTCCATGGTCCGAGATGCAATCAGGTCCAGGACAATCAATCGGTGGTCCGGCTGGGCACCGGTCCCTTTCTCGTATCGGCTTACGATCCGATCACGGATGAGGATTTCTTATTGTCGGACGATGCCGGTATGCTGGCTCTACCTTGAGACGAATTCCACGCAGTCCCATGGGTCTCCCCCAGGATTTGTGCATGTCTCCCAGCCGTACAATGTCTGGGAGTTCAGTGCATTACCATTCAGCATGATGACCGTGCCCAGACACCAAAGTGATTCTCGCCATAACTTCTTATCTTCGCAGGAGAAACATCTGTTCATACTTACATAAACGACTGGCTGCAGAAGTGGGTTGGGGGGGGGGGGGGGGGGGGGGGGTGATGAATCCAGTCACTCTGGGCAACAATCTGAAAGTTGTTCTAGCTCTATTAAAAGAGCTAGGCTGGATTGTCTATCTAGAGAAATCAAAACTGACTCGATCTCAGGGATGGCTTTTTCAGTGGAGAGCAGTCACGAGTCTACAAGCAGTTTTGGGGTCAGTCTCACTAGGACCCTATCGGACAGCGCATCAGTTCTTAAAGATACTGGATTGGCTAGTATCTCTGGAGAAGGTAGTGCCTTATGCGCGACTCGGATGCAGGCAGATTCAGATATATTTAATGCCATTTTGGTCTCCGAGAACGGATTTGTTGTCTCTGAAAATTCCAATAAAAGAACCATTGATAGTCAATCTTCAGTGGTGGTTATCAGAACAAAATCTCTGAGGTGTTCCGCTACAGCCTCCACAACTGCAGAGGTCCATTTTCATGGACCTATATACGATGGGTTGGGGAACAGTAATGGGTGATCTGTCAAGGGAATGGGATCGGACAAATGCGCAGAAACATATGTGTTCTCGAACTTTTAGCTGTGGCATTAGCACTTCGAAAGTTCGAGAACTTAATCCGAGACAAAGTAATCCTAATAAGGAGCTCTCCCGTCCACACTTGCTTTGCTGGTCACAAGCTTCTCCTGCATCAGTGCCTGTGGAAGCCCTTGTGATGTCTAGGTGAGAGGAAGTCAGATGTGGCCTAATTACGATTCAATAAGTTTTCAACGGCGACTGGATTTAACAAGCTTGATCTATCGTGAGGATAAAAATTGGTAAATGATGACTCAACATGCCATTGTGTTACAGACATCACCAGCCTCTGGGGAGACTCCCTTATAGAAGGCACATGCTGCACTTGGAATGGCGAGTGTTTTCTAGTGTTTAATGTGACTAATTCATGTTTTTCACTTGCAGTCGAACTATCAGACTTCTTGTGAGATCTCTGATTCAAGAGTATACTTATTCATTATGAACAGAGCAAAAGACTTTTTCCAATTTGAGAAACATCAGTTTAATGATAGTATTTCCAAGTATAGAAGTTGTAGTAGCAACTTCACACCTTCCTGGACTGCCCTAGCCGAGACATGGGGCTGAGACAGGTTGGTTGATGTTTCCACCCTTTAACAGCCCTCATAATTTGTGCGGACAAATGAGGGGGGAGCTCGGTCTAGACTTTTGATGTTTTTGCACTATAAGTTGGAAGTCGTGCGCTTGGGGTTCTCAGTCTCTTCAAAAGCCTTCTCTTTGGTTGGTAGATGACAGCTGGTACGAGCCACACCGCCCACCGTAATACCTGACTGTCGACATCCTGAGTTTATCATAATAGTACAGCTGGTAAGTATTATTTGAAGTTGACTAAAAAAAAGCAGGATGCTTTTTGTTTCTACAAGAATTTCTAATATTACCAGATATATTATGGCCCATCTCAGCCACCCCACTGAAATGGGGCTCGGCTGCTTTCACTGTTTTTTCCAAAATGCATCTGACTGTACTCAGGAATTGACGTGGTACCTGGGGCATATGGTAATTCCCGGACACAGCATGAGCAGGTCAACGGACTGTGGAGTTTTAATTGTTAGCTCACCTGGATTGAAAGGCCAAGTGAGCTTATGTTGTGGTGACCATCCGTCGTCCGTCCGTCAACTTGTCCTTTAAACGAATTCTTCTCAAGAACCACTGTTCCAATTTCAGTTATATTTGGCAGGAAGCATCCTTAGGGCATAGGGATTCAAGTTTGTTCAAATGGAGCCAATTTGGCCGGTGGCCATCTTGGATTTCGGCAGATTTGAAGAAACGTCTTTAAAAATCTTCTCCGAAACCACTTGAGGAACCGATTCAAAACTCATGAAACATCATCTAGGGAAGAGGTAAGCCAAGTTTGTTCAAGAAGACGTGATTGACCAAATGGTTCGGTGGCCATCTTGAATGACCTAGTTTTCCCAAAAATGACTTCTCCAGAACCGCTGAAGGAATCAGGCCAAAATTTGGGAGATATGATCAAGGACTAAGGGCCATTACAGTTTTTTCAAGGGAGGTTAATCCGTCAAAAAACATGGCCGGCGTGGGCCAATCAAAATGTAGCGTGTTTGGTGGCCATATTGGATTTTTTTATTTGATGGATTTTGAGGCTGAAATTGGTTCTATATATGTTTTTGGGTATTCTGAGCTCAAATTTGGCATTTTCGAAACTGTCAGATAAACGGTTTGGGGGCCATCTTGGATTATTTTCCCGCCAAAAGCGCCCATACTAAAGCAATGGGAAAATTAAAATATTTTCTGGAGAACTTCTAGGCCAATTTCAATTATATTTGACAGGAAGCATCCTTAGGGCATAGGGATCCAAGTTTGTCAGCCATCTTGGATTTCAGCCGATTTTAAGAAATGTCTAAAAATCTTCTCCGAAATCGCTTGGGGAATCGATTCAAAACCTATGAAACCTCATCTAGGGAAAGACGTAAGCCAAGTTTGCTCAAGACGACTTGATTGACAGAATGGTTCGGCGGCCATCTTGGATGACCTAGTTTTCCTGAAAACGACTTGCTCCCATGCAATGCAAAATTTAAAATGTCTTCTCGAGAACAACTAGGCTGATTTCAATTATGTTTGGTAGGAAGCATCCTTTAGGGCATACAGATCCAAGTTTGTTCAAATGAACACAATCGGCCAATTTGCCTGGCGACCATTTTGGATTGTCTTTAAAAATCTCCAAAACTGCTTGGGGAATCTTCATCTAGGCAAAGATGTAAGCCAAGTTTGTTCAAGAGGACTTGATTTACCAAATTGTTCGGCGACCATCTTGGATGACCTAGTTTTCCCAAAAACGACTCCTCCAGAGCCGCTGAAGGGATCAGGCCAAAATTTGGACCATTAAAATGTGTTCACAGGAAGTTTATCCATAAAAAAACAGAGGCGCCGTGGGCCACTCAAAATGTAGTGTGTTTTGGCGGCCATATTGCACTTGCAAAAATGTCCACAAACTCATTTAAAAAGTTTGCTAAACCACCCACCAATAATTTTGACAAAAGTTGATGGTGCTCCAGGTGAGCGGCACAGGCCCCTTGGGCCTCTTGTTTATTTTGAGCTAGACTAGACAATAGACATTATGATAATAGTACATCTGGTAACAAGTCTCGTAGAAACAAAAAGCAGCCCGCAATTTAATTATGCTTCAATATCACCTTACCATTGGGATACTTTCTGCATCCTTTTTTCCAAACTTACTCGGCTCGGTAAAGTAGACTTTTATAGACACACCTAGCACAACTTGGTCCTAGCATAAGTGGTACTCGGATATTCATATCTCCCCAACTACGGTACACAAGTATTTTTCCCCATGCTATTGAGTGTGGAGATTTGACTTGAATTTTGTGTATTATCCCATAAAGAGGTGTTGTTCCTAGTTCGTTAATTAATTATTAGCTCACCTGGGCAAATGAGCTTATGCTGTAGCGACCGCCAGTCGTCCATCCATCAACCAGTTATTTAAACGACTTATTCTCAAGAACCACTGGGTCTTTGTCAATCACATTTGTCAGGAAGCATCCTTAGGCTAAAGCGATCACGGTTTGTTCAAACCGAGCTGATCGACCAATTTGGCTGGCAGTCATCTTGGATTTTGACTGATTTTTAGAAATGTCTAGAAATTTTTTCCGAAACGGTGGTTGGGGGTTGGGGGGGGGGGGGGGTGTTTGGGTGGTGGTGAGACTGTTTCCAAACATGAAATATCATCTACTGGCAAGAGCTGAACCAACTAATATAACTTTTACATTTGTCTAGGCATTTGCACATGACTTCAATCTACCATGCCGTCCTATTTATTCTTAACATTGATGTTTCTGTTGCTTAACTTTCCTTCGAAATTATGTAGCAGTATATATGTAATATAGTTCTGAGATGGAATAAAACTTGTTAATAAATTACTTACTTGTATTTGATCTTTCATTGTGAGTCGGAAAGAGGTCATTCAGGTATAAATATGCTAATACAGGTTTTCATGTTTCAAATGTTTAGCGCCATGACCTGTAGTGTGGTTGATGTCAATCTTTTACAGATTGTATTTGCTAATCACCCTTGTCTGCCTTGCGCTTCATGTATCCATAGCTCCAGGTGTGACTCCTGGGGCGATGATGTGATCAATTTCTTTGTATCTGGTAGGACTTGTTTTGTCAAAGATAAGTCTGGGACATCGCAGCGATTAAGGGACAAAGTAAGTCTGGCCCTAGAAAATGTCTGGGATTTGTGTTGAGCGAAGCCATGATGATGAAGAGAGTTATAAGGGAGATTAACTGGCATCGGCGAAGCCTGCTCCGTCTCTTAGAGCCCCGATAAATGTGACTACGGCTAGTCACTGGTAGATTCGTACTCGGACACCGAGTCAGAGGGCGATCTAGCGGAGACGCATGCGTCATATAATTATATTCATGACTGGATGGAAGTAGATGACATGGACCATGGTGTTTACGGATGGCCCTACTATTCCTCATTTTGATTTTCCGCCTGCTGGTGTGCCATCATGTTTGTGGATCACATGTTCCAGGACTGGCCCGTCAGATTTATTGTCTGAATCAAATATGTCAATCATCTGTATTTGTCTTCAGGATAATCAGGCACTACTTAACCGCTGCTACATGACATGATAGTACCTCCCATTTCCCATACCAGCGAGGGAGTATTATTATTCTTGGAATCTGTGGATTGCTCCAGTTATCTGCAAGAGCTATCATCTGCAATACAAGCTAATCCCATCGTTCCTCTAGTTGATGGCCAGAATTTAATTAAATAACAATTCACGTCGGATGCAGATCGGTAGCAAGGATTCGAGTGGCTTAGTAAAGTCGATCCAAACATTGCTTTGAAGAATCTAACACCAAGCGGAAATGCCGTGTATGTCTCAGCATAAGCCGATTGTGATGGTCTTGCAGGTAACTTCGGAGCAATTTAGTGCTACAGGTAAACTTCCAAAGATTCCACAGGAAGTTAGACAAAGATGCTAAGTTGCGCACCAAGAATATGATAAATTCATCCCCGTCTGCTTGAGGATGACTATGATGGATTATGTTTGCCACACCCAGTCCAGGGTGAACAACCCCGGCGCATGGTGCTGAGCCAGTTTGTACAGATGGAGACGGATCTGCTTGCGACTGAGGAGGCAGTCATTTGAATATAGTGGCATTATCGCACGCATATCGCCTGCTGATTTCCTCTGTTAATGAAACACGGTTAGGTCAATCCGTTGCAGCAGCGGTGTCACTAGCGACTCTTGACGCGCAAAGGCTAGCGGTGTATTGCTCAACATGGGCAGCGACTCAGGAAATGAGAATGCATCATTTGCTGGGCAGTTTCTGAAGCTCAGCCACTGACTAAAATTGCAGCTCGATTGATTGGAACTAGCATACCTTTGCTATTCAGTGGGCAAGGACATGCAAAACTGGACCAGCTTGCAGGTGTGGCTCGTGACCAGGTTGACCTATAGCGGCAATTAGAAAATGTGAGACAGGCGGAGGAACTTCTGGCAGGTGGGAGATGAGATCAGGGTCCAATGAGGACCCTGTCTTCAGGTTATAACAATCATCACCATAGACAGAATCGCCATGGCGACAGGGGCCCAGTTTATGCCAGTGGATACCAGCAGAATACTCAGCAGACAGCAGCAAAGGCAACATCAAGGTAATCGGCCTCAGCAGCGGCAACAAACTAGCTGTTTCCGAAATGTCTGCTTTCAGCAGAGAGGGGGAGAGGGGGACCACAGTTCACAGGTGGATGTCGGCATCAGCCATAATGCTCTGGTGTCGCAGGCAATGGGCCTGTTGCAGCAAGTGGTGTCAACAGTTTCAATCCCTTGGACAGTTAAATTTTCTTTAAATCTCAGACGATCAACTGTTCCAGAGGTGCGACCAGATCCAGTGGGATCAACCATTCCAGAGGGGAAACCGGACGCCTGTAGGAGGAAGATTGCTCCACTTTGTGGAGGAGTGGGTGTCGATATCGGCAGATTCGTTGGTCCTTCAGTGAAGGACGAATTACTATGCGTCACACTGGAAATTTTATTAACCGACAAAACTGTCATCGGTGACGGTTTGGACTCCAGTCCAGAAGGAATTATAGAAGTTAGAAGCCTGACAGGATGAAGCGTCATCGCTTCTATAGAAAATATAATTGAAATCGGCCCAGTGGTTCTTAAGAAGTCGTTTAAAGTAAAAGTTGATGGATGACGGACGGACACACAAGGGACGGTCGCCATGGCATAAGCTCACTTGGCGTTTCAGGCCATGTGAGCTAATGACACAATGAGCACAGCCTTTCAACTGTGTTTATCACTGTTTTTGGAGCTTGAAAGTGCTAACATGCTTGACTGTATAGGAAAACGTAGGATTTAGGAAGCGAAGTAAGGATATTTGTGTATCGCTAAAATTGCAGAAAATGGCTTCTCAGAGCATCTAATTTCACCATTTTCCTGCATGGGGAACCACCGGAACAACCCAACATTTGGGACGGGGTGGGCCACACCTCCCAGACCATCCACCAACCTCGACCCCATAGGACAAACATTTCATGGTGCCACCACTGGTCATTCACCAAGCTAGCGTTATCAAGAGATTGACAACCATGTTGAAGAAGTGTGCTACGGTAGAATTACAAGAAAGTTAACTGGACACGTTTCCAAGAGCTATCGGATGAGTTTTCAGATAGTGTTCAGACTGGAAATAACATAAACAAAGCAGTTGACAACCTGAACATTGCCATCAGTCTGCATACCAAAAACAACATCACCAGAGGGGACATGAAATCGTACACACTATCCTGGATCTACAATCCCTTCACAACAAACTGGAAGAAGCTAGAGTTAACTCTGAAAGGAGACCTGGTGAAGAAAACAACACAGCCCTTAACCGTGCTAAAGCAAAATTTATCGGAGCAAAATTGCAAGCTATTGGGAAAGGTTGGCACGAGAAGACCGAGGTCCTCAACATGGACACAGGTGGCAAGAAACTGTAGAAGCTGACTCGCTAGTTAAATGATGAAAGAGCACCAACATCGCAGATTATTACGCGCGCACGCACGCACGCACGCACGCACGCACGCAGGAAAATGTGCAGCTAATATGATACTAGATTATTCAGTTCGAGAACTGACCACAAGCCCCAAGCGGACAAAGCAAGTGAGGGCAGAGTATGAACATTTTCCGGAGAACACACATTGTACAGATGGCTACATGAACATCCACTTCTCAGAATTAAGAGCTAGAAACAGCACTCAAGACACTGAAGAAGAAATCACCTGGCCCAGATAATTACAAATGAAATGCTGCTATACTTGGCCACTACCACTAAGCGGAAGCTACTAGATGTATACAACATACGCTGGCCCACTGGTGATGTCCCACAGATCTGGAAAGACGACATAGTATGCCCGATACTGAAGAAAGGAAAGAACAAAATCTATTTTTTCCCTGTGCAACGAGCCCACATCCTTTTCAATCAACTTCAAAGATTCTGAAATTCTACCGTCAACTGATCATAAGCACCTCGGCATTACGGTTAATAACAAAGGGAATTGGCGTAACCATGTGAGTAATCGCATAGCAAACGCTCAACACAAACTCTCCTTACTTAAAGGTCTAAAATATATTCTAGACCGTAAATGTCTCGAGATCATGTACAAAACATTTATTAGACCATCTTTAGAATATGCAGATGTTGTGGGATAATATTCCACAATATCTTGTAATTCGGTTAGAGGATATCCAAAAAGATAGTCTCAGAACGGTATGTGGAATGGCACGTAGTGCGAGCACGGAAGACCTGTACTTAGAAACAGGCATCGAAACCTTGTTAAGTAGACGTGAATTTCATAGATTATCTATGCTATTTAAAATTATTAACGGGATGACTTGTGAGGTTCTGGTCAACCATTTTCCCACACTATCCCAAGCACGAAATCCTTACAATATCCGTCATCCAAATTTCTTCACTCCATGCCGCTGCCGTGCTGAGCTCTTCTATGGATCCTTTTCCCCAGCAACCGTCCGTGCCTGGAATATGCTTCCTGTGCCGGTGAGAGATTCTGTCACTCTTCTAGAATTTAAAAGCAAACTCAAGGCTATGTCACCCATACGACAACCCCCTGAGTGGTATTACGTAGGCCCGAGGTTTGCCAACATAATGCTATGCAGGCTCCGAAACGGTTGTAGTTCTTTAAACCGACATCTTTTGACAACTTTCTGTCGGAATCTCCCAGTTGTTCTTGTGGGCACAATGATGAATCTACAAACCACTACCTCTTACATTGTGCCCTTTTTAACGAGCAAAGAGTCGTTTTCCAAAATCAGCTTGCCTTGAACGATATTTCTCTTGCTAATCTTACGGTCAACCAGCTTCTATACGGGACTTACACGGCCAACCTGGAAATTAACAAACTGATCTGTAATATGGTATGTCAATACATAATTAACACCAACCGCTTTCAGTAGCTTCCCGTTCGCGAACTTATAGTTTAACGGTTAAAAGGACAGCAGCCCAACACGTACAGGTCGGGGCGAAAGCAGCACCTAGAGCTCACCTCTGCTATTCTTCCATTTGATCTTATTCCTCGCTCTCTCTCTCTCTCTCTCTCTCTCTCTCTCTCTCTCTCTCTCTCTCTCTCTCTCTCTCTCACCCTCTCTCCCCTCCTTTCCCACTCTCTCTCTCTCTCTCTCTCTCTCTCTCTCTCTCTCTCTCTCTCTCTCTCTCTCTCTCTCTCTCTCTCTCTATCTATCTATCTATCTATCTATCTATCTATCTATCTCTCACCCTCTCTCCCCTCCTCCCTCTCTCTCTCTCTCTCTCTCGCTCTCCCTCCCTCTCTCTCTCTCTCTCTCTCTCTCTCTCTCCTCTCTCTCTCTCTCTCTCTCTCTCTCTCTCTCTCTTTCTCTCTCTCTCGGTCTTTCTTCCTCCTCTCTCCCACCTCACACTCAACATCCACACACTTATGCACACTAATAGACTATAATTAATTAAACTATTATGATTTGCCGCCATTTTGTTGTAAAAAAAAGTTTTTGTATAATCAGTATGTGTATGGGAGACACGGGAATAATACTCTAAGTCTTATCGTGCTTCCATCTGAACAAATAAATCACGTTTAAACCAAATGAAAGAACAAGACTAAGCCTGGTAGTTAACGTCCCATCAGCTTATTAAGTCACCTGTGTGGGAAAGCTTATGGAAAGAATGGTGAACTCCAGACTGGTGTAGTACCTTGAAGAGAACAACATCATTGCCAAAGAACAGGCAGCCTTTCGAAGATGCAGGTCGCCAAAAGATCACGTTAGATGAGGTTGCCTATGTCGCCTATAACATTGAATTGAGGATGCTTTTCAGCAGAAAAGAAACGTGTGTTAGCAGTCTTGATAGATCGTGAACATGCCTACGACAAAGTGTTGAAGGACGGACTGCTTTTGAAGTTGAAAAGATACAACACCAGCAATAACATGCTCAAGTGGGCACAATGTCTACTCCATAACAGAACAGCATGATTCCACCTTGATGGCTTCAAAAGTAAGAAAATGTTTAAAACGGCATTCCCAAGGTGGAGTACTATCACCAACACTTTTCATCCTCTTCATAAATGATATAATTAAAGGTGCATATTCACAGTAGAATTTCTGAAAATAAAATTGTTTAATTTATACACTTTTAGAGTCTGTGAGCCTATATCTAAAGAAACGAAATAAATCTTAACATATGATGATTCCATTCCATATAAATTAATATAATTTTTTAAGTTGCGAAATTGAAATAGAGGGACGGGCCTCTATTTCAATTTCGCAACTTAACAAATTATATTAATTTATATGGAATGGAATCATCGTATGTTAAGATTTATTTCGTTTCATTACACAAATCTACGATGGAATCGCTAATGGATGATTCCAGTTAATCCATCAATCATATGACGTCATAGTCAAGCACTTGGCGTGTAAGATGAAGTCATAAGCAATTACGTCATGAGTGACGCAACTAAGTTCGTCACGAACGCTTAATTGATGACGGAATAATAGTTGTTGTACGAATTATATACCTTTACTATTTAATACACTTTCTGTTGAATATTTTGAAACTAATTTGACTGCGCTGTGGCTGCCATAGGCAGTAACAGCTGTCAAATCAGTTTCAAAATATTCAACAGCTTGCCGGTATAGTTTTCTGGAAATTAATAGTTAGTGATCGATCGATCCCAACACGGGCGAAGTGTGAGTGGAGCTTAGCTAAAGATGGACCGGGCATAGCTAAAACTGGATTTCACCATTCATTGTGGTCTCGTGTGGAGTAACCGTGGGGATATCGGTACTATAACCATCAGTCTATGTTACTAGGAGATAAGGTAAATGACCAACTCTGAATTCTAATAGGACCGAATATGAAACACATGCGATGCTAACGCTAAGTTAACGGACAGGGTTACAAGAACCAGGGTTGAAAGGTCAACAAGCCCAGCGGTAAAGTGAAGTTTCGTAATATCTCTACTACTAGCAGCAGTGATAAGGGGTCATCAGCTTCATCATCAAGTATGATTTTGTCCTACAATGAACATAGGCCAAACTTGATAGTTATTGGTACTGCTAATAGTGGCACAGTCGTCACGTCATTCCCGACACTAGTAGTACCACATATAAAGGTGGGGTGATTTGAATGAAACTCTTCAGGGCCTTATAAAATCAAATATCAAGATATGGTGTGGCAGTGAGTTAGAGCCTTCACGTGTTCGTGTTAATCGTGTAGTCCAAGTTCCCTGCGTCTTCTCTATAACAATTTTTTGATGCCGTCGTGTCAGAACCTTTATAGGGAAAAGAGTAAGGGAACTCGTGACATATATTCGTACCCGGGTAATTTCTGCGCTGGATAACTCTGCATTTCTCTATACCGGGACTAGACACAGGTGTATGCAGTAAGCACCACACTATATTTCCGAAGATTAAATTGCCCCCATACCGTAGGCAATTTAATCTTCGGAAATATATATATGTGTGTGTTAAACAATAATGCTGTTTATCTGGGCACTTTGTACTTCTAATCGTGCGTCTAATAATATAGTGGATATCAAATGACAATGCCATTCACGTATATGACTGTCACAATGATTGCTTATGTGTTGTAAATGTTCAATTTTAATGTTCGCACGTCCACGGATATGATACATATGTCTTGTAACAACAGCACAACCACAGATTTTAATTAGGTTTGCTTTTTTTTTACGTTAGCATTTGAGGAGGTTTTCCCCCGATTTGAATAATAAACAAAAACTGGTTAGGCCTATACTTGTCAGGACAGGAAGGTTCTGAATTCCTGTCGGATCTGCAAATGTACACGAATAGATCACTTGTGATGCACGTAGGAGAGTTAGGCTGGAATGTAACCTCCTACATGACTTTAGGAAAATAGACTGCAATGTAAACAGTTGTGTACACACGAGGATAGCTCTTCTCGTGTATGATTGTATCTCAATGTCGGGTCACTAGGGTGATGCCAGTAAACGTACCAGCTGTCAATCAAGAGTAACTTAGGCTATATGCAGTGCTTTACCTCAGCTGTGCTTCGTAACATTGCCAATGCGACTTGATCAATAATAATACTCTATGCTCGGGATATATGAGATACATTTTATTGTATACATATATGAGTATATTTCGTAGTTTAGTTTATTTGATGATAAGCTAGCAGCAGACGACGCGAGTGATACACTATTATAATCATATTCTCTACACACGGACATGTGGTCGACACATACCGGATGACTACTTCAGAAACCAGAGGGTGAGTGATTAGTGTGAAGTTAATTAGTCGTACACAACAAAGTTAAGTTGACATTACTCACAATAATATAATTATACAAGTGTTTCATGTTGGGTAATAGCAGAATAGCAATCGCATAATATTTGCTCCTGATCTTTTACGGGCAAGCAAGAACATATAATATGTATGTATGTGTGTGTCAGTGTGTGTTATCTGTACAGATATATTGAATGAATGTTTGCTTTGAATGAATTTTAATAATAAGTCACACGACGAAGTGGCTATGAAGTTTCAGTTAAGCACCTCTTATGTTGATTCATGGTGATTCATTCGAAACCGTGTACGACGCGCAGCCTGCTGCGCGTAATGGAGATAAGATTTAGCCGCTTATTTTGTAAACGATTTGACTGAATGTTTCTGGTACCACAATCAGTACCAAATTTCGATCAAATTGTTTGTAAGGCATGGAGCGTGTTTCTTATTTAACGTGTTTTAAATCATGTTTCGAGAGATTTATGTTAAAAAGTGTTAATACGATAGATCTTGATGACACATTACCACATATTTTAAATATACAGTTACAATACAGCGCAAAAGTAACTTAATATGTTTACAAAACAAAATATAACGTACTGTTGAATATTGTGAAGATAATTCGAGTGGAAGACATTATGCAGCAACGTCTTCCAATCTAATGGACCATTCGAGTTTTAGCTATGCCCCGCTCATCTCTAGCTAATCTCCACCCACACCTCGCTCGTGTTGGGATCGATCGATCTCTGAACTCCCTGAATATCAATTTCCATAAAACTATGCAGGTAAGCTGTTGAATATTTTGAAAATAATTTGACTGGATGCTGTTGCTGCCTACGGTTACGTATGCATGATTACTGTATTCTGCGGCTGTAGTAATAGAAACATCCTACAACTGCAATCAGTCCTTCTTCACGTTTACCCACTGTATCTTGTCCTCTGCCAAAAACCTTAGCTTCCTCAGGTCCATTCTTGATTTGAGTGTACAGAGTCCTGCTTTCTTGAAGTCACCTCGTAGCACGCTTAGCAGATTTATGCAATGACGTCCTCTCCTGGCTCTGTATTTGCTGAGGGTTAGGGTTGCAGCAACAGCACCCAGTCAAATTAGTTTCAAAATATTCAACAGCATGTTTCTTCTATAGCAAAAACATACAATTCGTACAGTATTAAGCTTTAAAGGCTTACTAGAATCATTTATGACGTAATGATTATGACGTCATCATACACGCTGCTTAGCTGATTATGACGTCAGATTGCTAGATGGAAAGGTCCATTATGTTCAAAATATTCAACAGAACACTTACATCATGTTCAAAATTGTGCTTACTCGGTTTTTGTTTTGTAAACATTATTTCTGAGCTATATTGTACAGTTAAGCTTGTTTATAACTGACCCCTGCATTTAGGGGCCACACTATGGTGGTCATCCGACCACCTGCCTTAAACAACCACCACCTTGTGACATCAAACCGCCATATCATATGACGACAGATTAAGCGACCATCCGGCCATCCTGACCACTGCGGAATGACCCTTAAAATCGTCGATATGGACAGCTTGCGCCGTGTAATAATACCGTACATAATAATATAGTGGGTTATAGTCCCCGAGTCTAGCGTTAACGTTAACGTTATTGTCATTAATGGGGTCGTTTGAACCATCGTCGTCGCCGCCGTCGTCGTCGTAATTTATTTATTCGTTTGAAAAATATATTCGGTTTTCGTAATTCCCTACATTTTTTAATAGTGAACGAGCGTAAGAATGTGCGAGCCTTCTCCCGCAGGTTAAAGCAATGTATTCCGTATAATTTATGAATTGAATTTCTTTAGGCGATATTTATTTGAATAAACAAATAACTGTAACTGTCACATTTAAGGGCCCTAACTTCACACGTTGAAATGGCAATGTACAGTCTGAACTATAGAAGTGATTTATTTCGCTTCAGCGTATATATTGTATAACCTGCACATCCACACACCCACGCACGCAACCACTCACTCACTCACACACGCATGCACGCGCACACAAAATCCTATTTTTATAATTAGCATCGGTGTGTGTTGAGTAAACAAACTTAGCTGTCTAATCGCCGAGTTTTTGCAGACGACATATTTCAGGGCTTATATCTCCGGACGTGCTAAATATTTTGAAAACAATTTCACTGAAAGTTATTGGTGGCTAATCCGCCAACAACTTTCAGCCAAATTGTTCTCAAAATATTCAGCCAATCAAGAGATTTTGCTCATTGAAATTATTGTGTGGCGGCATGCAGCAGTGAGACGGTTAATATTGATTCGCTGCGTAGATTATCATCTATCACTAAAGATAAAATAAATCAATATTCTGATCACGATAATATTTCAAGTTAAAAAAAGCTTGAATGTACCCAGTATCCACTCGCTCGTCCACTTAGCTCTTTTCACACCCACGATCCACGGCATGCAGCTTCGGTACAAGAATGGTCAATAACTACAACGCTGTGTCTACAGCAATGTGGCTTCAAAAGTGAGCATCCGATATGCTAGGACATACGAAAAATAATAGTCACCCGGTCACGGTTACGGGTCACCCGGTCCATTAGTCTATCCATATATGCCCGTCCAAATATCTGTCGTATGGCCGAGTCAGGGTCACAGTATAGACTCGGACTATAGTGAGTTTAACATACCACGACGACGCGCCAACATATCCACAAAAACCAACACATACATATCCATCCATTGTTACCAATTATTCAAGAACACGTGATCTGTTGCATTCATTATTAATGTTGCATCAGAAATAAAGTGATTCAAAAGACCGATAAGATGTATCCGGCACAAGGTCATGTCAGGAAGCGTTATCGTCCCTGTTTTTTTGGTCTAGAGAACGCCTTTGGGGTTTTTACCATCTTGTCCGGAAATGAAAATAAACTCCTGACAATGGTGGAATCCAGTATATTTATTCCCCGGTCATCTCTAGCTAAGCTCCACCCACGTTTTGCCCGTCTTGGGATTAATCTATACCCACACTCGCTGAATCTCCATTTCCTGAACACTATACGGGTAAGCTGTTGAATATTGTGAAACTAATTTGACTTGGTCAGCGCCGCCCAGTTAAATTAATTTCAAAATATTCAACAACATGTTTATTAAAGGTGCATATTCACAGCAAAACGCTTGAAAAAAATGTTTAAATTGTGTGCCTAGATGTAATGAAAAGAAATAAATCTTAACATGCGATGATTTCTTTCCCTACACATTATTATAATTTTTTTAATTGCGAAGTTGAATTCAACGCTGTAAGACTCTAAAAGTATATAATTTTGACAATTTTATTTTTGAGCAGTTTGCTATGATTATGCACCTTGAAATAGGAAAGACATACAATTCGTGTAATCTGGCGGGGTATTACACGTATAAGACGGACTAAATCGAGTCATTCATGACGCAGTTGATTATGACGTCAGCCTACACGTCACTTACTGTAGTTGATTATGACGTCATATGATTGATGGATAAACTGGAATCATCCGTTAAATGTTGGGTTTTTTCTAGACAGTGGCAAAAGGTATCTGGAAGATTGATCAAAATAGAGGGGAAGCGGATCTACCTCATAATCAAATACGTGACGCTGGCTGACGTTATAATAAGTTACGTCACGAATGACTCGCTTCATTAGACGCTTAATAACCCGCTAGGTTGTACGAATTGTCACGAATGCTTAATTGATGATTGACTAAGCGTTGTTGTACGAATTGTATGTTTTTACTAATTTAACATTCTGTTGAATATTTTGAAACTAATTTGTCAGTAAAATTAGTTTTAAAATATTCATCAGCTTAACTGTATAGTTTTCTGGAAATTGAGATTCCGAGAGTGCCGGGATCGATTGATCCCAACACGGACCATAGACACGCACACACACACACACACACACACACACACACACACACACACACACACAGACGCACGCACGCACGCACGCACGCACGCACGCACGCACGCACGCACGCACGCACGCACACACGCACGCTCGCACTCACGCACGCACACATACTACCCAGTATCTGCACTGGGCCTCCCACTGGAGATCCATGGAGTATGCATATAACGTAGAGTACATACACGCTGAAAAGAATCCTCTATCTGATGTCTCTCTCTCTCTCTCTCTCTCTCTCTCTCTCTCTCTCTCTCTCTCTCTCTCTCTCCTCTCTCTCTCTCTCTCTCTCTCTCTCTCGCGCGCGCGCGCGCGCGCAGGCCAAGAATGAGAATCTCTCATGGAAATCTGACTATATTAACTGTATAGGATTTCTATGGAATCTCTTCATAAAGGAAGCCAAGACAGAGTGTAGGCGTACTCAAGCAAACCCGGATTACGGCTATTTGGGGTCCAAGACGAATTAGTTGTGTGGGCCACTCATCGGGTGGGTCAATGAAGGGTCAACTACTACTACTACTACTACTACTACTACTACTACTACTACTACTACTACTACTACTACTACTACTACTACTACTACTACTACTACTACTACTTCGCAGATCAAGGATCCCTCTGGCAAAATGCACTTGTATGACGCAACCTATGTATCACTGATGCTGCAATACAGTCCCACTAGTAGTCCATTAGCCGTTTGCTGAACCTAGAAATGTTCTATCCTATGAATTTCTTTGATGGATTCGTACTACCAAAGGGTCCTAGAACAAATTCCGCCTTGTTGCCAAAACGGCAATTTTGAGCAACTCTGGTAATTTGCATAAATCCAAGATGGCCGCTTGTCGCCAACTTGAAAAGAATAGCGTTTGCACTACTTGTCCTAGAATGATGTATAAAACTTCGTTTAAGGGGTATTAAGGTGTGTAGAAGACATTTCTGATGTTATTTTTCCAATTCGGCAGGTCAACGTCAAATTTGACCACTCATGAATAGAAACTTCAACTAAATGATATTTCCGTTTATTCAGGCACAGAAATGGATAATCATACACTATTTTACAATCATATTTAAAACACTTAATCATGTAGTGCATAGTGCAAAGATCATTAGGAACATTGTCTTAGATACCCTTGAAACAAAAAAAGTCAGTGTAAGGATCTTATGAGTAATATTCATAACTCTAGATAGAAGGGCGATTTACATAATCGTATGCTCTGAGGGGAAGGAACTACAGATAATGCTTAATAATCTTCATCTTTTACCCATTCATCATCCGGGTAATCAAGATCAGCAAAACCGTCCTCAATGTGCTCATGGCCTTCATTCTCTTCCACTACACCCTCATCTACACTCCCCTCTTCAACATCATCTATCTCGACACCCTCTTCGTCTCTGTGCTGGGCCTCTTCTATCTTATTGTACGGAGTGCAGCAGACCTCTTCACCAGAGCAGTTGCTGTACAACGTGCAGGAAAGATGTGCTTTGTGACAGCCACACGCCTCAATGCTGCATTTCTTACAGTGTGCCTGACTTATAATCACATCAATCAGCACTGGTTAAGCTGGGTCATCCCTAGCAATGACAGGAGCGGAATGGCGTGGGCATGCCATCGAGCAACACCCCCCCCCCCCAATTGAGAGACGTTGGCTTATTCATCTAATAGGTCTTGGTGGTATGCCGCTTTGCACAGCATAACCTGCAAATGGGCCCGCAGCACCTGCAGTAACAGGTTGGAGGAGGTTGGTATTTTTCTTCTTTTTTGTGAAGCGACAGACTCCATGAATGTTCCCGGTGGCTGACCATACAGAGCATTGAAGAAGGTTTTCGCCACCTCCATAAGATCCGCGCCCGTTGCAACCCCCCCCCCCCCCCCAGTGAACAATGTGTTTAGTGCGCTGATATTACCTTTGGCATATAGATATGATGTCGTGTCGCACTCGCTGAGGGGTGCATGCCAAGAAACTCCAAATACTTTGGCCGTAGGTCAGCACAGGTGGAATGTAACCAGGTAGTCCATTTGACGTTTATATGTATTCAATCCTCAATCTAGAAATGTTCTATCCTATAAATTATTTTTGCTGATTTGTACTCATATGGGTTCCTAGAATAAATTCAGCTTTGTTGCCAAGACGACAACTTTGGTCAACTCTGGTAATTTGAATAAATCCAAGATGGCCGCTGGTTGCCATCTTAAAAAATTAACGTTTGAACTATTTGTTCTAGAATAATGTATAATACCCCTTTTAAGGGGTTTTGATGTGTGTAGAATGCATTTATGATGTCATCTTTTCAATTCAAGGTCAAGATCAGGGCAGGGCAAGGTCAAATTACCTGGGTAACAGAGGTCAAATATTCAACATTGTCATAGAAAATTCAAATTAGGCTCAAATGAAGGGGAATTTTATGCTGAATAATATTCTAACAAAATATGATATGAATACGCCTGCTATTTGTCTGGCTTGTTTACCAGCCAGCTGGCTCACGTCAAGTGCTGACTTGAGGGGATCCCCTGGAATGACGTCAGTGTTATAAAGGCGAATTTATGCAAATTTCTTCCTATACCATACTAATTCTAATATTTCTTGTGCATGGGTTCGAGATGGCTGATGCATCTGTTGGTCTCCTCTCAACCTTCTGTAGGTCAGGACCACTCCAAGCATTCAAGCTACGAAGAATCAGGAAGGTTATTGAACGCGCAATTGAGTGGCATGCCGTTGAGAGCCGTAATAAAATGCAGGCTATTTTTTAGTCTCAAGGAGAGCTCATAAAACACTTATTGTTCATTCACATTAAAGGTTCATGTCAAAACCCCTTGTGGCTAAGAAGAGGAAGGATGGTTCAATAGGCAGTGATGAACCACCGGTAGCGAGAATCAGAGGGGCACAAGTAAAAGCGTTTGATTTAAAAAAACCCAATGTATTTTGTGCTAAAGTTTGTGAACCTGTTGATCCTAAACCTCCTGATAGGTGGGACAGAGTAGTACATTGCGAAAGAAAAGGTGTCACGGGTGCTTCACCTTTCAAGGGTGGCATATTGGACTATTGTGATGATCATAATGATGAGTGGGGTAGGGAAGTTGCTATGCATTGTAATGGTGTGTGGGGTAGGGAAGTTGCTATGCATTGTAATGATGTGTGGGCTAGGGAAGTTGCTATGCATTGTAATGATGTGTGGGCTAGGGAAGTTGCTATGCATTGTAATGATGTGTGGGCTAGGGAAGTTGCTATGCGTTGTAATGGTGTGTGGGGTAGGGAAGTTGCTATGCGTTGTAATGGTGTGTATGATTTAACGGCAGCTGAAGCGCAATATCATATTCACTGATAAATTCAGGACATCCCTGTGTATGCTGACCAGACCTCGATGATTGATGATCAGGCTAAGAAACTGCTTGTGGACGAGATGTATGCCAATCGAAAGATATGTACTTGGATATCCATTGCACTGTATGATAAGTATATACGCGAGTTATACTGGTCAGTTGGCGCGCAAGCAAATGCTTACCAAGCTGATTACGCAGTTGGGTGATGATGTGGTCGTACTTCGTTTTGTAGAAGGTTGTGCATTGCGCATCTATTGGTGGATTCTGTGAGTTTGTTGGTAAAATCGTGACGATAGCAAAGGTGCACATTGTGGATGCATCAAAACCTAGGCACGTGGTATTCCATTCAACAATAAAAACTGTGATCTTGGTGATTTCACACATGACAGAACAAGGTAACAAACTAGTGCTACACTGCATATATATGTCTCAAAGCTCATATCAAATGGTGAAGTCACAAAAGCATCCCTGAGTCTATCACACTCCATACAATATCACATCAGCAACACGCGTAACCCAGCAACACTTGGGCTGGGTGTTAAACTACACCACATGTTTGGTAGCGGTGATCTCATTCACATCTTAAATGAGCATGGATACACTGTGTCATATGACGAGGTGCTGTGGTTCCGAAAGTTAGTGGCAAAGTATGTCAGTGGCAATGCTGCCACGCCGGATGATGGTGCTAAGTGAAACAATCGGACTCGTATTTGGCTGGTATGACAACTTCAACTTGCTGGTGTCGACTCTGAATGGTCGCCGCGAGACACACGCCATGGCAACAGAATTTCAGAATCACCCGGCTGGGATCATTTAGCCTGGCAGCGCTCCGCCTGGCATCAGTGCTTTCACAAACCCTTGCCTCAGTCCAAGCAGGCCAAGTCTGCAGGGAATAACAGCGCCATTCCACGTGGACCTGAAAAGGTGCTGACCCCGGCAGTGCCCGATGGCAAGACAACAAGGATCAGATACACTACCTGCGGGAGATGCCTGTGCTCCATGCTGAGGCCAAGGCGCACCTTGTGTTTGGCAGCTTGGTCTGTCGGCACCATAACGGATACTGGAATGCTGTCTCGCTGGCCAGTTTAGTGAGCAAACTGCCATCAAGATCGGCAAGGGAGCTCTAAAGGTCATGCCTTTGTCTGCTGACCTCGTTTGTCAGTGGACTGACGCCTTCCTAATCACAGTGCATGTGTCAGACCGCGTGGACTGTATCTACTCCGTTTATCAAGCTGCCCAGTTTGCAGAGAAGCAGCACAAGGCGGAGTTGAGGCACCGGCGTGTCTTGGATTCAGATGATATGAGTCTTATTGATGCAGAGGTGGAGAAGTACCCTCGCCAAATAGAAGATAACCGTCTCCATCTTTGCAATCCCATCATTGGCCACATTGCTCCCACTTATGTGAATCTGGCTGATTCGATTATGATTGGTGAAAATATGGAGAGCAAGTACATAGCCAGTCTCCCTGATGGGTTTTACGATCCTATCAAGACGATAAATATTCTCAAGAAGGAGGTCAAAGGTAACAAAGTCAGGCCAGTCATAGAGCTTGAGAACATTTGTCTCCGGCTCTTGATGATTGGTCAGCGGCGGCAGGTGGAGCTTGGGCCTGTTTGCCTACGAGCTGTGTGCAGTGCCTGCCTCGATCATTGACGAGCATGGTTGTTTCCGCAAAGCCAACAAGTGCGATCTAAGCAAACCCACTGGTGTCCTCGAGATCTCGCCAACAGCTGCCGACATCGTCATCGCCGATGTTTCACAGCTCTTCTACCATATTGTGTGGCAACACGGCGGCATTCCATCAGATCTGATTGCGTCCATCCAGCGTCGTCTTAGTCACTATCCAGATGGTACTAAGGAAATTATTGTCTGCAATAAGTACCAAGCTGTCTCTGCTAAGGATCACGAGAGAATGCGGCGTGCTGGTGAAGCTACCATCGACCATGAGCTCTCTGTTACCAGTCCTCTGCCCAAAAGAGATGCAATCCTGAATAGCAAGAAATTGTGTACCTTCAGTCTAGGAGAGACCGTGCCAATGGATACTCGGGATGATGTTGTTTTTGGTTATGATGAGGCATACATCGCAATGATCTCCTATGTCCTTAATGCTGCCAACTGTGGCATGGCCGTGATCCACATACTTACTGACGACACAGATGTGTTTGTCCTACTGATCTATTCTGTGTATCGGGAGGAACTGGAGTGCAAGATGCAGATGGAGCACTGGGATGGGACAGTACACTTACTGAGACACCACTGACTGAGACACCACTGGCTCAGTCTCCACTTACTGAGACACCACTGACTGAGACACCACTGACTCAGTCTCCACTGACTGAGACACCACTGACTCCGACACCACTGATTCAGACACCACTGACTCAGACATCACTGATTCAGTCACCACTGGTTCAAACACCACTGGTTCAAACACCGCTGACTCAGACACCGCTGACTCGGACGCCACTGGCTCAGACACCGCTGACTGAGACACCACTGACTGAGACACCACTGATTCAGACACCACTGATTCAGACACCACTGACTGAGACACTACTGACTGAGACACCACTGACTGAGACACCACTGATTCAGACACCACTGGCTGAGACACCACTGGCTCAGACACCAGTAATGGTTCCATGTTCTGACTTTGCCTAAAGTAATCTCGATTCTATAGATCACACTCATAACATACTCAGCACTGCACTAAACTTTCAGGCCGTCCACGTGGAATGAAACATAGAAACGTGTTCAGTCACTAATCTATTACTGAAATCATCTTGTGATTATAATATCACGCACCCACGCACGCACGCACGCACGCACGCACGCACGCACGCGCGCACATACACCTTAAGTCATGGATATGTTCAGAATTGAACACAGAGGATTCGTCAAGTTTCTTAACTTAAGGGCGGTAATGCCGATCATATCCACCAACGAATGAATGACCACCCCACCCCACCCCCACCCACTCATACATACACCCCACCCCCCCACACACACACACACGCACACACACGCACGCACGCACGCACGCACGCACGCACGCACGCACGCACGCACGCACGCACGCACACCAGCACCACCACCACCACCACCGCCACCACCAATCCCCACCCACTGTACGCTCTGCTTATGTCATCACCGACGATATGATTGCTACAGCGCACGCCTTGATCACGTATAATTGGAACATTTTGAAAACTAGATACTCTGCCGCATGTTCATAGGTAAAATGGGCCATCAGTTGGCTGTTAAATTATTCTATTTCTAGCCATTTAATTTAATTTTGTCATCATAACTATAGTTATTTTATGATACAGGACATAACAAATTACCCAGTTTGTATCATATCATGTTATGGAGTTCTCTCTTTACAAACGAAAGTAGCACTCTGGCCATCATGTCAAGAGTTATTTTCATTTGTAAAAAGACAAACTGCATAAAACATATTATCACACAAGTACACATATTGATGCAAGGCATCAATGGTAAATCGCGTGCCCGGAGGTTATTATAATGCTGAGAATAAACTAAACTGTTTCATGAAAAAATGAAGTTATATAAAGGCATACAAGCCACTCATGACAAAAATATGGGTGGACAATACCACAAAAGAAGGAATATTTCTTGCAAAAAGATATGGGCAGTATTAGCTATGGGCTAGGAAAAGCAGCTTATATTTTTGGTCAGTCCAACAAGTTTTCCATCCATCCTTTTTCTCCAGGCCAAACTCCTTAACAGAGAGAGGAACAGACAAAGTTAAGAACAGCCAGTGATGAGAAAATTTTACTACTGCATCAACAGAGAGTAACAGATCAAATTTGGGGCATTAGGTATCAACAACTGGTAAAGATAAAGAAATCAACAGAACTGGCAACCCAGTCAGTAGAAAATCAGCGCAAGAAGCAGTACAGACCCTGACACCCATTTAAACATATTAAAGAAGACTGTAAAGAATATTTTAAACCTAATTCTTGATACCGTCTTAAAGAGACGTCAAGAGCTTATTACCCGGAAATATATTGGTGAAATATACACTGCAATGCTAGTGAAATGCACAAAGCAAGTATATTTTTGATGCAATACAGGACCCCGATCTGTACTGACAGATAACCTGTTCAACAAAGTTAAGTGGCCAGGCTTAGTTTTCTCCAACGAAAATGATATGGTAGAAAACATTCTGACTGAAGACCCAGTGGGAAACAGCCACGACATCATGATCTGTTTCATTTAGGTATCGTATCTATGTCACCTATTAAACGATATCTTTACTGGAAACAGTGTCAAACTATTAAATCAAATATTTTTGCTCGACAAAAGGGTCAAAATCGGCCTCAACCGTTGTAATGATGACGATCTTGTTGACCATATGTGCAAATGTTAGGGTATTAGCCTGATAAGTCAGGTTCTACCAGTACACGCAGCTAATAATATGGGATATATAGAAATATTTTCACATTACTATAATAGATATTTGGTGGTAGAATTATTACAATGTTTCGCACAGCACGAGAATATAGTGAGTTCTACATGACCTTATGTTCGAAAACTGGCTAGAAGGCATGTAGAGATATTCTGGTACCGAATATAGTACATTATTGGAATTTGACAATGGTGTGCCACTACTAAATTGCATATGACGAAATTACTGTATAGTAAACATTTTTTTAACCTTTGATCCTTTATTAGCATATTCATATACGTATCTAACCATATGGGTGAACTTCTGAGGTCGAACCTATTGCGAACAGTGTGGTACAGAAAATCGTTGATCTGACAGAATTTGCGCCAATTTTTGGTATGGAATTGTGTACTATGAAATTACGTTCCTGTAGAATTTTTTTTAATTCGTAATACAACTAGCATATTTCCTATAAGTATTTGTGGGTGAAATTCTGGGGGTGAACGTACTGCAATGAAAACCATGAATTAGCCTAAATTTGAGCTTATTTACGTTACGAACTTTTTTTATCTCACTACGTCGTAAGCTTATGCCTATACCTATCTAAACATATGGGTGATATTCTGGGCCGAACCCATTATGAGCGATATGTCAGGCCATATCGACACCTATCTGAATGTGGTGAATGTGAACTAACCATATTACAATGGGGCCATATGGCGAATATGTAACTACATATTACCAAATTACTTGATAGTAGAATCGTGCAAAAGCAGTAGTACATATTCAGTTATAT
Organism: Chaetoderma sp. LZ-2023a; assembly: GCA_034401795.1. Classification (NCBI taxonomy): domain Eukaryota; kingdom Metazoa; phylum Mollusca; class Caudofoveata; order Chaetodermatida; family Chaetodermatidae; genus Chaetoderma; species Chaetoderma sp. LZ-2023a. Next base: position 133,871,520 of record CM067371.1, on the reverse strand, counting down.
ACAGCTATATGTAGAAAATGATTACAAACCGAGAACTGGGAATTTAATACTGAATACAGTAAATTGTTGGCATTTGACAGCTGTCCGTGGCGACTAAATTGAATATTACGAAATTACTACGTGGTAGAAATCTCAAGATTCATTAGCGTATTCATATCCCTATCTAACCATATGGGTGAAATTATGTAGCCACACATATTGCAGACGGTAGGGTATTGAAAACCGCAGATCTGCCAACATTGGAACAAATTTATGCGATGAAATAGCATACTACGAAAATACTTCACGTTCGAATTCTTTTAAATTCCCAATGTAACTAGCATATTCAAACTTCTATACGTCTATGTGAGCGAAGTTCTGGAACCGACCATATTACGGAAAGTAGGGCACCGAAAACCACGAGTACACCATCATTTAAGCTAAATTTTGCGTATTAAAACGACTTCATCTAGAATTTGTTAGATTCGGAATATAACTAGCATATTAAAGCTCAAGTCTATGTGGGGTAAATTATGGGGCTGAACATACTACAGACAATAGGGTACCGAAAACTGTGGTGGTTTATTAATACAATGAACCTTTCCAGTTTAGCTATGCCCCGCCCATCTCTAGCTAAACTCCACCCATACCACTCTCGAGTTGGAATCGATGGATTTCTGAACTTCTAGACGATAAATTTAAAGAAAACTATACAGGTAAGCCGTGGAATATTTTGACACTAAATTCATTGGGTCCTGTTGCTGCCTATGGCAGCAACAGCGCCCAGTCAAATTACTTTCAAAATATTCAACAGAATTTGTATTAAATAACAAAAACATACAATTCGTACAAGTGTCAGATTATTAAGCATTTAAGATGGACTAAATCGAGTCAGTCATGACGTCATTATTATGACGTTATCCTACGCGTCACTTAATTAATTACGACGTCATATGACGTAATATGATGGATAGACAACCTGAAAAGGCCAATTAGCAAGTGGTATTAATTACCCTCTCTCCGTCAGAGGATGAGTGTATTGTATTCGGGTCTGCGTGCGTTCGGGATGGCAAGGGTCTACAATCTTTGATCGGCCTTGTTAAAATATGTGACCTATAAATACGGGTGCTCTCTACAAGTGGTCGATATTGTGTGGACCACGCATTAACAAGTGGTATTAGCCCTGTAATGCTCAATTTGCTCATGCAAATTTCAATAGAGGGATCGATTTCCAGGTATGCCACGCCTATTTCTAGCTAAGCTCCACCCCTTTTTGTGTGTGTTGGAATCGATGTATATATATATATATATATATATATATATATATATATATATATATATATATATATATATATATATATATATATATATATATATATATATATATATATATATATATATATATATATATATATATATATATATATATGTATATATACACGCTGAATAATGAATTCCCAGACTTCCAATTTCAAGGTAACTATACAGGTAAGCTGATGACTATTTTGAAACTAATTTGACTGGGTGCAACGGAAACCGTGAATCGTCCCAAATTTGAGCCAAAATTATTTCACGGTGGATAGTTTTTAAATCTCACTACTCCGTAAGTGTATGCCTATACCTATCTAAACATATGGGTGACATTCTGGGGCCGAACCCATTATGAGCGATATTCCAGGACATACTGACACCTATCTGAATGTGGTGAATGTAAACCAACCATATTATAATGGGGCCATGCGGCGAATATGTAACTACCTACGATGAGATTACTTGATGGTAGAATTGTGCAAAAGCACTAGCTCATATTGAGTTATATACATTCATATATAAAAAAAATTATTACAAATCGAGAACAGACATTCTGATACCGAATATAGTAAATTGTTGGCATTTGACAACTGTCCGTGGCTACTAAATTGAATATTACGAAATTACTACGTGGTAGAAAACTCAAGATTCATTAGCGTGTTCATATCGCTATCGGTGAAATTATGTGGCCAAACCTATTGCAGACAGGCAGGGCATTGAAAACTCGCAGATCTGCCAAAATTGGAACAAATTTACGCGATTTTACGAAATTACTTCACGGTCAAAAATTTTAAATTCCCAATATAACTATCGTATTCAAATCCCTCTACGCCTATGTGAGCGAATTTCTGGAGCCGACCATATTACATACAGACAGTAGGGCACCGAAAAGCACGAAAAAACCCTACATTTAAGACAATTTTAGCCTAATAAAATTATTTCATCTAGAATTTGTTAGGTTCGGAATATACCTAGTATATTAAGGCTCAAGTCTATGTAGGTGAAATTATGGGGCTAAACATACTACAGACAATAGGGCACTGAAAACTGTGAATCACCGGAGATTTAGCCAATATTCGGTATGAAATTGTGCACTACGCAATTACTTCACGGAATTTTTTTTTAACCTCAATCCATTACTTCACTAGCGTATTGATACACCTATCTAACTACATGGTTGAAATTCTGTGGCCTAATTTCCTGTAGACGTTCTTAACTTAGCACATGCATAGGCCTACACTTTCGGTTGATTTCTGTATTAAACAATCTGCTACAATATTATTGACAGCAGTTTTGAGTGGAAATTTGGAACATTGGTAGTCTATCAATGCTGCTACATAATTGCATTGGCCCTACATGGATTTATTCCCACGGATGGGTTAAAGACAAATGGATACTACTGATAATCACACATCCATTATTCATTCGTATCCGCGAGTCCTCTTTCGATACGAGATCGAGAAATGTATCTCGTATGTAGGGGCCTATTGAGTAGACATTGACGTAGTGATTTCACGATCCACAGCGTTGCTTTTACAGTCCGCTACAGAGATAGACTGGGTCTCGGTATGTCTGGTATCCGAGGTTGAGTCTGCGTAACAGGGTCTGTACTGCTTCTTGCGCCGATTTTCTACTGACTGGGTTGCCAGTTCTGTTGATTTCTTTATCTTTACAAGTTGTTGATACCTAATGACCCAAATTTGATCTGTTACGCTCTGTTGATGCAGTAGTGCAATTTTCTCATCACTGGATGTTCTTAATTTTGTATGTTCCTCTCTCTCTCTCTCTCTCTCTCTCTCTCTCTCTCTCTCTGTGTTCAGGAGTTTGGCCTGGAGAAAAAGGTTGGATGGAAAAATTGTCGGACTGACCAAAAATATAAGCTGATTTTCCTAGCCCATAGTTAATACTGCCCATATCTTTTTGCAAGAAATATCACATCTTTTGTGATATTGTCCGCCTATATTTTTGTCATGAGTCGCTTGTATGCCTTTATATAACTTCATTTTTTCATAAAATAGTTGAGTTTATTCTCAGAATTATAATAACCTCCGGGCACGCTATTTATCACTGATGTCTTGCATCAATATGTGTACTTGTTACACTAGAGGTGTAGTTTCGAAGAAGCCAAGCCTATATTTTTAGACGGATCCATTATTGTTAGTGAACTTTATCTACTTTTTCGCCCTCTACAATATTATTATGCATGTTTTTCTTTTGAAATTTACCACACACATAGTACGCCTCAAGACTGTCTGTAACAAGTCTGTAATGTTTACCCTATCTCGAATGCAACGAATGTGAATCATGCTATAATACAATACGGGAAAGGTTAAACAGACATGGTACATCATCGTCGTCCTCATAATTTATTAACCCTGTATTACCTAAATTGAGTCAAGAATATACAAAAAATATTTGCTTATTGAGTGCCTATTTGCAGGCCAATAGACGACTGTTTTGAAGAGTTACTATTGGAATGACTGGCTCAATTATCGAGCCAGTCATTTCAGTGGTGAATTTTAAAAAACGATCTTCTCTTGACCTGCAAATTAACATCCTCAAGATCACTGTAGAGGCCGGTTTTGGCGGCCTCCTCATGAAAGGGTTACAATACAATAAGAGAAGATAATAGGCTTACATGGACAGTCGTTGCCGTTGCAATACTTAATACAGGTCTATGCAACTAGGTCTATGTACATCAGCAACTATTGGCAAATATTTCAAAATTACAGTTTATATGATAAATAAAATCTCAAACTCTGTCACTTTTCATTTCACTATTATGAACCTCGTTGAAAATTATCAATTTTGCACTCGCTAAAGCTCGTGCAAATTGATAATTTTCAACTCGGTCCATAATAGTGATATGAAAAGTGACCTCGTTCCAGATTCTCTATTTATTTACTCAAATTTCTTTGATTGGGGGCTGGTCAACATCTGGTCGAATGCAAATCCGCTACAGCTATAAGGTGCCAGTTAAATGGGTGTTCCGGAATCTAGGTGCACGCGATCGACACCAGCGGAATGAGAATATAATTGGCGTTAAAATGTATAGTACATTATATTAAAGTTCTTGATCTATTTTTATATAATTGACGCGGAGTGTGTAACGATCCATCCAGAGCGTATTTTGTATTAGGAGGGGTGAGGTATGTGTAACCCATTATTATTTCAATTTTATTTATTGCTGTATGCTCTTTAAATGCAGGGTGCTTCTCAAAGTATAATTTAAAGAAAGTTGCCATGGGTACCCTACCCTCATTATAAAATGACAGCTTCGTTCGCCGCCAGCTAAAACTGAGATCGGAAGCGCCAAACTTTGAGGCTGTAAATGGCTTTTGTCATCCAGCGAGCTTGATGCATATATACCCTGGAACACAAATGGTGGGCCTGCATCCCCACATCCAACCCCTATTCCGCCGTCCCTGAGAAACGAAAAGAACAGCTCCTTCAAACAATTACTTGGCGGATAACAGTTTGCCATTACTATAACACATTAAACAATACTAATAGATAAATTAACAGAAAATATTCGTGATCATCATCATCATCATCATCAAATATTGGCATTTCATTGTTTCCATCGTTTAAATCGATATTATAATCATCATCGTTATTTTCATCATCCTTGTCATCATTTTGTCCATCAATATACTCGTCATTTTCCGGCTATACCCGCCCATCTCTAGCCGTGCAACGCCCACGTTCTGCTCGTGTTGGAATCGACTTATGTACTCTGAATCCTGAATCCCATGAAACCGAATTTCGAGGCAGCCGGGTTCTGCTGATACTTGATTGGTGTTTGACTAGCTAGAAAACCCTGGAACCGCATCGCAGCATTGCCATCTTAACCCGCCAACAGGGAACATAAAACACACTTTGAGGCCCTTGAGTCACCTCTAAATAGGCCCCATTGTTCGATTCGCTTCAAATTTCACACAACTTATTTTTTACTAAAGTGGAACCATGTCAAAGGATTAGAGGTAAAACTATCTGACATGTCAAAATAACACCCTAACGCCTATTCAGGCGGAATCAAGGCCCTGAAAGGCACGCCGTGGATTCTACTTCACGCCAATTCAAGGGAGACAACTGTTTAACAATTAAGCTTGCTGATACTATAAGGTAACGTTGTTGTCTCCCTTGTCACAGAAATAAGCCGTCGCAGACCTGGCTGGGTTTTGACTATATATGTGTTCGATTAGAGCTAACAAAGTTAGATTTACTCATCATGTGATTGCTACCCATGCACACACCTAGATTCCTCCTCAAAGCAAGAGTTTAAGAGGAGGATTTGTGTCACGTGGCATTACCACCCACCCACCTCCTCCACCACCCCACCCCACTACCCCACTACCCCAACTACTTAGTCTCATCGCCAGTCATTGCTCAATGTTAATTATTTACCCTCTCCCGAAACGCGGTGGGGGTTGAAGGGGGGTGGGGGGGGGGGGTGGTATTGCATTCCAGTCTCTTGTTATCACTTTGACGTATGATGACGTAACCTACCACCTGGCACTGGGCCATCTCTTGTGAGCTTAGAATGTATAACATTACGATAGATGAAGGAGATCTACCGTAGCCTCTTAACCCTTGAAATGTCAGTATTTCAAATTCAAGGCAAGTATATACAGGAAAGGTGTTGAATATTTTGAAACTAAGTTGACTGGAACATATTGTTGCTGGCAGCAACACATCCCAGTCAAAATAGTTTTCAAAACATTCAACAAAATATCCCCTATATCATACAGAATTTGTCGTGTCTGGTCAAGAAGTGTCAGTCAGACCTGCCTATAACGGACACTGTATGGGCGACCAGATAGTGGGCACTAAAGACACGTGGTCTCCTTAAAGGTATATATTCACATCAGAATGCCTGAAAATAAAATTGTTAAAATTTTATTTTTTTAGAGGCTTAAATTGTATGCCTAGATGTAATGAAACGAAATAAATCTTAAAAATGATGATTTCATTTCATATAAATTAATATAATTTTTTTAGTTATGAATTTGAATTAGGGACTCGTGATTCAATTTCACAACTGAAAAAATTATATTAATTTATATGGAATGAAATCATCATATAATAAGATTTATTTCGTTGCATTACATCTAGGCATACAATTTAAGCCTCTAAATGTATACAATTTTAGCAATATTGTTTTCAAGCATTCTGCTGTGAATATGCACCTTTAAGATCAATTATTTGGTAGGTTAAATAACATTTTGGTGACAAATGGTGGTGTTTCATGAACCGTCTGACTGCTGCAAGTCTTCAGATAATAATTCCAATTCCAATGGACAATAATTGCTCTGGACCTGCTGAATATTTTGAAAACAATTTGACTGAGGTGGCTTTGTCAACAACACCTTTCAGTCAAATTGTTTGCAAAATATTCAGTTACGCGGAAAATATAGTCTGCAGAAATTCAGCAGGCAGACAATTAAAGGCGCCATGTCACGTGAAACTTAACTGTCTCGCTGCTGCAAACCACAGGATAATAATTTCAATGGACAATAACTCTGTACATGCTGAATATTTTGAAAACAATTTGACTGAAAGTTGTTGGTGGCTTAGCAGGTCCAGCGATATAGCCTTTGGAATGTTGTCTGTTAAAACTCAGCAGTCAGACAGTTAAATACGTTATTTATATTTTATATTACTACCATTCCGTCATGATAGTGTGTTGCAATGGACCTTCCAATTTTAGTTATGCCCCGCCAATCTCTAGCTAAGCTCCACCCACATCACGCTTGTGTTGGGATCGAGCGATCTCTGAATTCCCTGACTATCAATTTCCAGAAAAATTATACAGGCAAGCTGTTGAATATTTTAAAACAACTTTGACTAGGCATCAACAGCACCCCGTCAAATTAGTTTCAAAATATTCAACAGCATGCTTATTAACTAGCAAAGACATACAACGTGTCGGACTATTAAGTGTTTAAGACGGACTAAATCAAGTCATTCATGACGTAATGATTATCACGTCAGCATATACGTCACGAAGCTGATCATGACTTCACATGATTGACTGCGGAAATGGATTCATGAATTCCTTATCGAACTGGGATTCTGGGAATAAAGCCGAATTTAAAGGGGAACAAACAGAGAGGGGTCAAAGCACGTAAAATTATTGTATAATTTAAAGGTGGCGTGTGAGAGGCAGTCCAAAAGCGCGTCTATCGCTACCCCAACCCCACCACTAGGGGTTATTGTCAGTATTGATCATTGCTTAAGAAAGTCAGTTGATTGATTATTGATTTTGATTTTTTGATTTTTTTTAATGGGCAAAGTAGGCCTACTATTTTTCTAAGATATTATAAACTACACGCCAAAAAATTCATATTTTCGGTGTTTCCTCTTCCTCTTCTTCCGAATCCTGTAACCTGTGTATATATTCAGATTCGTATAAATAGCTCTTGCTACACTTGCACAGTAGCACTACCAACAGTAGAATAAATATAAGATCCACTAATAATAGTACTTCTAGTTTTATCAATACTATAAGTAAAAAAGAAAACATCCAACCCATGTCAATCAATACATCCTGTTATCGATTACCCCTGTAAGGATGGACGCACAGCTTGATTGGCGGCGCGATGGATGCATAATTATCGATTACCCCTGTAAGGATGGACGCACAGCTTGATTGGCGGCGCGATGGATGCACAATTATCGATTAGGGATGTAGCGATAGACTCACATAAATTAGAACCAAAACCTATCAATCAAATTATTGATTACCCTTATAGCGATGAACGCACAATCTGACTGGCAGAGTGATGGACGCATAATTGTCGATATAAGATGTAGCGATAGACGGGCATAAATTATAACCATACCGGTCAAGCCAACTATTGATTACCCCTTTAGCGATGGACACCCCCGTAACCTCCGTATATAATAAACCTTCTTTCCTATATAAAACGGCAGTGGTTAGTTGTAGCACCTCCACTGAAAAGATTCAAGACGGCGGTCAAAACAACTGTGTTGTAAAGCTGCTTAGCAAGTTTTTAGGATTATTTGCGGAAGCAAGTAACTGATGTAGCCGTTGTACCTATGTAATATATTGCTATATGCAAGTGTTTCTGCTGCTGAAATCTTGTACAAGTGTGTGACTAAACCTAACCATAAGAATGTGAATGTAGTGGCAGATGTTTTAAATGATCTAGGTGATCACGATATAGATATAAACATTCTTGGTATTAGTGATTCTGATGGCGATGAAGTTAGCTTTAGAGCTTCTGTGTGGCCTGAAAGTCTGCCCAGCCATACAGTACCCAATCGTGGACAGCAGATGGGGAAGCGTAAAGCTAGTCCTATAGCCCCCGCAGTTGCGCCTCAACTAAAGAGACAAAACTCATTGCCAGATATACATGTGTGTCCTGACATTTCCGCATGAAAATCCGAGTTTGAAATACGCATTATGCGAGCGATTGAAGAGCGAATCGACAGGCTCATTACCACGGCGCTGAATAAGACCATTGCCCCTCTCTTCGAGGCTCTAGAGAGGAGAGACCTACAAATCCAGATTCTTGAACAGATGCTGGAAAAAATGGTCTTATCTGACGTAGAAAAAACTGTGAGAATCTCTACATTCGAAGACCAAGTACAAAAACTCAGTGAAACTATTTTGGAAATGACTGCATACTTAAAAGAGAACGAAGTAGCCATAGCAAATCTAATTCACACTAACAAAATATTGCATGACAACGCTGAACAATATAGTAGGCGCGAGAGTCTCAGGATCACAGGCCTGAAATTACATCAAGCGGAGACAATGGGCGAAGCTGTTATTCGCGTGACCTCAGCAATCAATGTGCCTGTGTCATATGTTGACATTACTAGATCACATTTTGTTGGGCCTGCCAAGAATCAAATCATCGTGAAATTTATTTCATATAGGAAATGAATGGAAATTCTTTGGGCTCTACGAGGTCTTCAAAACATGGCTGATTACAAAGGTGTTTTCATAAATGAAGAAGTAAAGACCTGGCGGAGTACTGGGGTTGAGAGAAAGGATGGGGAGGGATGGTGGGGTAAATCATGATGATGATGATGATGATGATGATGATGATGATGATGATTGATGTCACCATTGATGTTAATAATTTTGAAATGATGAAGTAATGAACTGATAACAACAACAAATATTGCTGTAATTTACATATTAGAGTTGATTAGTATCGTTATGCTTAATGGGCAATGGATGGGTCTGATTTGTCACACAAGTTTATAACGCCATAATCAACTACGTCACATGTATGCCGACGTCACAATCACGCCACCTAGCACCATCATATTCGGTCATGTGTTCAAATTATTTGTCCCTATAAATATCCATCAAATCATTCAGTGAACTGTCATGGGGCTAATTCGCCAGGCCACTGTTGCTGCTATGCGAAGCAACGACGCCCAGCCAAATTGGTTTCAAAATATCCAACATCTTATCTGTATAGTTATTCGAAATTGGGATTCTGGGAATCCAGCGCTCAGAGTATATAAATGGACCCAATTGCGTAGAGAACGTGGTGGGGTTCTGCTAAAATGTGCGGGACATACCTGGAATTAGATACCTCTATTAGCCCAAAGTGGAATACTTAATCCAATAATAATAATAATTTTGATGAAAAATGACTGAACTATGAAGCGACAATAATTGATGCTGATAACAATGTATTTTTTTAATAGTATTTTTGATAGATTATGTTAATGGCAACTATTTTCCGCCATGCAATAATAAACAATAATTTCAAGTGCAATTAGCCCAAAGCTGAAATTCATTTATTCATTCATTCATTCACCAATTCGTTTAGCTGTCGGGTGGAGTGTTCCCTCGGGGCTGTTGCATGGCACTGATGCGACGGGCTGTAGACCACCCTTAAGGCTGTATCAAACAAGTGCGTGTGTGCGCGGGCGTATGTGCGTGCGTGCATGTGTGGGTGTGTGTGCATGGGCAGGTTCGTGTGCATGTGTGAGTGTGTCGGTGCGTGTGTGAGTATGTTGTGAGTGTGTTTTTTTCATTAATTATACAATCTACTTAATTATATTATTCATCTGTTCATTCGCATGAACATGCCTAATTATTTATCGAACTGGTAAATTGATTTATTTTATCGTATAATTGTGTTTCCATTTATCATAATAGTTCCCTGTTGGTAAACGATACGCCTACTCCACATGAGTATTTTTGAATCAAATTTGTAATTAATGTATTTATTGTGTAATTTTTCAAAATTTCTACTGCCTGCGTACCCAAAATATAGAGAAAACATATTTACTCATAAAACCACATTATCAAAAATGCGTATATTATTCCACAAAATTAATTCAAATTTATATTATGCAGAATTTAGACTATTGTCCAGAGCTACACTTTGCTATTGTAGTCGAGCCTGTCTACAGCTGACATCAACCCGAAAGGCCGAAATGTTGGTTCCTCAGGACATGTGCTGTAAGAAAACATGTCCAGCTGAGCCTCTGTCAGTTGCAGAGGTGGTTTTTATTAGCTGACTACTGTCTTTAGAAAACAATTTTGATTGACCACAAAGTGACCGCTGTAGACAGGCCCAACACTATCCCAAAAACGCATCTTCTGTAGATACTAGAACTTTACAATGTCTTGTATATATTGTCTTTTTCTGTATTCCGTTCTTCTGCTCTTTTTTCTTTCTTAATTCTCAACACTTTCTTGCTGTTATCTCTGGAGTGCTTTGTGCTTTTCATCTGCGGTTATGTTTCTTATTCTGCCGCACGTGCACATGGCCTTGGAATATATACATAATTGACAGTGGATAATGATCTAACTCATTACCATGCGGCTATAGGTATGTTTGACTGTCACCCTCCAAAATCCATAGGTCGTCAAAATATATCAACGAACCCATGGAGAATTGTAAGTGTCTCTCTCGCAATTTACATTGCCCAGTTACTATCTTGTCCTCTGTACTACCTGAATAATGTGACTAATATAATAATAATAATAATAATAATAATAATAATAATAATAATGATAATAATAATAATTTACATGCTCCTTTCATTAGCAGGCGATGTAGAGTCTAATCCCGGCCCCATAAACAGTAGTGATCTCTCTATTGTCCATCTTAATGTTTGAGCTCTCAAAGATAAAATCCATCTTGTCGAAGCAAACTTGTCTAATTTTAACATTATTTCTATTACAGAAAACCACCTTACACAAAACGTAAACAATGACACTATTACACTTCAAGGCTTCCAAGAATCATATCGAAGGGACCATCAGCAAGCATGAGTAGTTGAGTGAGGGGCTGTACGCTATTGTTCTACGTCATTTTAGACAATGGTGTACAGGGGCACACATCTTTTATTTTTAACAATGGCATACAGTTGTACACTTTAATCTTGTGTGTGGCTGTACATGATTGTTCTGTAGCATTTTAGACAATGGCGTACATGTGCCCGCATATTTAGTAAATGGCATACAGCGGTACACTTAATTTATGTAATGATATATGTCTGTTTAGAGAATGGCGTGAAGAGGGTGAGTAAATTGACCAACTGTTTATGACAATGGCGTACAGCGGTAGAATTGTGATGAATGGTGTGTCGTTTAGGGCAGTGGGGGCGTGTCTTGTACGTGGTTGGTGTACATACGTGGGTAGTTGTGATTTATTGATAACAACTTTAATTAAAATTGTAACCCCTAAAAGTTTGGTATTTTATGTTTTAAATGAGCGGTGCCCCCCCCCCCCCCCTCCTAAGTGTTAGTTAGCGTAGTATCGCGAGTAGAATAATGGAGTCGGTGTAGAGGTGGTCGCATAAGTGAGGTCGCTTGATGGAGGAGGAGGAGGGATGAGGTATGCTAGCGTACTCGTTTACAAGGCATCAGCCGGCAATGCACGATATCTCTGTATGTAGTGAATATTTTTGAAAATAATTTGACTGCGATGGCGGTTTAGTCAACTAGCGATCAAATCGTTTCCAAAATATTTACAGGATCCGGAGATATAACCCCTGGATGACTGCAACATTTCGTCAGCTGGTTACTTTGTTTGCCCCGCTAGGTATTCATTTGTTTTTTTAACTACGCTATGTGCCAATAAACGATAATGTCGATGGATAATAAATCTGTACCGGATATATATTTTGAAAATGATTTGCCCGTAAGTTGATGGTCACATAGTCACCATCAACTTTCAATCAAATCGTTTCCAAAATATTTAGCTAATACGGAGATATAACCCCTGTAATGTCTGTAACACCTCGCCAGTCAGCCAATTACTTTGTCCGCCACAAAATCTATTGATCTTGTCTCACTGCTTTAAGCCACTAAATGTTAATTTATTAGTAAACTATGTACCTGCTGAATATTTTGAAAACGATTTGACTGTAAGTTGTTGGTGGCTTAACCGACATCGATTTATGAGCAAATTGTTTTTTTAAATACTTGATAGGTGCAGTGATATAGTGTCTGCAATAATGTCAGTCAGTTAGATTTTGTCTCTGCTCGATGCCATTGTCTCGTTTTACAACAAAATGTCTGCATTATGCGTCTGAAGGCTATGAATCGTGTGTTTAAGGACTCCTAATAGTCGTGAGTTCAAGCATATGATGTCGTTTCACTCCATATAATAAAAAAGATAATTTTTCATGTATGGTAAAAGTTTAATTTAACCATTCATCAGTGGTGCATTAGCCGTGAGATTGGTCCTTAATCGAGTTATAAACATGATACGTGTTAAGGAATAATGAAAAAAAAAGAGAAAGTACCTATTTGTACCACCTGTCTCGTTCTAAGCGTGTTTTTTAAAGAAATATTCAGTAATTCAAAATTACTATTAAATTATTGTCTAGTTCACTCACAAGGAGATAGAGTGCTTTCTCTTTGTAGTTATGAATGTGTGCTTCTCTGGACTGTTTTTTGTACAATTTTGAATGGAATAAATACTGCAATTTACACCTTTGCATTTTATTGTTCACATTATTGTTCACACTCATGCACAATTCGTTTCCCAGTTCTTAACCGAGTGGTCATATGTACTAGTTCCCTCATCAATTCCTTGAATATCTTGTTTTGGATTTTGCCCTAGAGATTTTGTATATTTATAAGGGGGGGGGGGGGGGGGGGGTTGGAATTATGCATCAATTTTTGTATAAATAATGTTTTTTCCTTAGCGCCATGCGCGTGCCATGTCTCCTCTACGCATACCTGTGTATGTATTCCCTGTTCCCTTCATGTGTACATTGTGTATGCGTGCGTGCGTGTGTCATCTATGCACCCATATGTGTGCGCATGTTGTGTATGTATGAAACATAATTTAGTTTTTTTGGTGGCCCTTAAAAAAGAGGCGTATTTTTTATTTTTTTTTATTTGCTTAGTAGAAAATGTTTTATCGCAATTTTGCAATCAGTAATTTGTTTCTTTCTCGCACCACATACACGCACAGCAATCATAATGCAGTTGATACTTTGTACACACCTATTTATGGAAATTACGCTCATCCGGTTCTGCTAGATAGTCTCTCCAGCGGTTCTGGATTTCATGCATCACTTGATAAAATGGCTGCCGAACAGATACCTCATTATATCGGTTCCATTCTATGCATCCACACTTAATCGGTACAGATCCGATCATACGCCAGTGATCGCATAATTGAGTTATTTTACATTTTCACTTCGCAAATTCAAAGAGATGAATGCCTTACTAGTAGCGCACATTTTGAATCTGAAATTTCACCAATCTGAACACGCCCTTATTTTGGTCACATGTCTTTTCCACCGCTTAAAATTAACATCATCGGATTTAAAAAACATAACTATGCAGACAATTGCATGTACAAAATTCGTTTCTTCGCGCCATACCCGTTTGATTGGCATTTGCTTTGTTCAGAAACATGAAGAAATAATAACCTTTTTTTAAAAATAAATGTATTTATTGACACGTATAAGATGATACATTTTTATGATAAATAAATAAATATTAGCGACATTTATTTGCAATAATTATATTCTTAAAGAAAACATAGTAGAAAAATAATTATACATTAAGCATGATCTTTTTCTCTCCGTTTATTCATAATCCTGTGCGTCAAACATTTCACTATAGCATATTTTTGTCTATGTTTCATAGTGCCCATAATAATTGCTTCATTTGTACACCCCTCGAACGATGATATAAGAAATATACGCAACAATATCCACAAGTAGTCATCATGGCTGGTTGAACACGTTCATTGCTGAAATAATAAACATGAGCATGGTGTCCAGTTTGCACATTTGATATCATTCTTCCGTCTGAAGGGCATCTTCCATAAGGATCAAATTATTCAGCATTTCCATTTCTAGTGTAATAAACTGCCACCCAATGTTGTCCAGATTTATTACTGGGATGTGTGTTTATTACTAATGAAGACGGGTGATATTTAATATGCAAGGGCACATTGTCAATTGGAAAAACGCCGAGTGTTCGCGCGTTTTATTGTCACCAAATAATAGATCCTCTATTTCAAATGTATTCAACATATCTTTAATAATCTGTTAATACGTTAAAGTCTGATCCAATTTCAACTGTATTATCAAATTCAGCATAGTAAATTATGTTGGTCGTAGTGGAAAGAGCCTGAGCAAAATGGAAGACCACTCTTAATGAACCAGTGCATGTAGGGTAGCGATGCTCTGAATCAGCTAGATCTGGTGTAAAATCCCATGCGAACAGTGTGGTTCCATGTCTGAACTGGGCCTTATTTATCAGGTAACCGCAGTATTTGAATAACGCCCCAGTACCACTGAATAGTGAGAAATAAATATTAGAAATAGGAGAAATGAGTAAATGTTGTCGCTAAACGAAGGCCGTATTGGCGATGTTGTAACCTCTTCTCCATTTATATAACATGTAGCATGGTGTTATTGTTATCAAACGTGAGCAGATTTTTTTGTACTACCCCATTACATGCATCATTCAGTACAAAAGCGAATAATACTCTAGTAGGAAGCTGTCCAATAAATATATTATCCCTATCAATGCTCATAACACCGCTAGGTACTGTAAAAGTCTTACCACACTACCCTGTGAATAGAATAATTCGCGCTCGTCTGTCTCAGAGTAACCACGTGCAACACTAGCAGATCTGCTGATGGAATAACTTTGCGTACAAATAAGTTAGCTGACAATATTTTCAGTTTAGGCCTCACTCCTACTGCTGCCATAATCTTTACTCCGCTGTAGACGTACTCTTAAATCTACGGAACCAAGCAGGAATCGGTCCTGCAGAAACATATCGCTGTGTACGCATCCCATTAATTGTACTATTTTACTTTCAGCCATCATTTTTCTGCGAGCTTGAAATCCTAAGTTAGTATCGGCGATATTATCAAATTCGCCAGCATCATCTATTTTCCATCTGGCAAGTTGGAGATGCTAGAATGTGGCATCACTCCCATAATTAAGCAATGTTTCAAAGTATGAGCGGTACGCATAATTATCGTTCGAGTCACTGACACATTTTCCATTCAAAAATACATCCACTTGTGAGATCATCGTATGTCATTCTCCTCAAGTGGCCTCTCAATACCATTTTGATCTAGCTTTACTAGCTTAACTTTAATTGAAAGATAAGATTGCATAAGATCTAAATATCTATCAGCAGACCCACTGACGTAAAACTCGATCAGACCAATATCTGATAAACTTGATACAGGCTGAAACTGTTCCCATTTTGCAGACTCCAATGTTGTCACTATGGGACATGTCTGAAAAATGTCTAATTCGCTCTTCGAGCACTCACAAATTTGACTAAGTTCGATGTTTTAATTAAAGATATCTGTGAATTTTCTCTGATGTCTATTGCAACCCCTCCTCAGTGGTATCACACACATTGAATGAGCATTACCTGTATTATTCCTCTTTTTCGTTTAGGTTGAGGTGGTCTTAAACCACCATGCACTGCTGTTATAGCTTCCAGTATCAAAGCCCTGGCAGCACCATGTGCTCTCGATTTTAATGCTGTTTTAACATTTTCCCCAGCCATTACGTCCTTAGCTAGTCCGATTCCCACACTAAGAGCTTGTTTACCTACAGATTTAGCTACATTTTTTGTGATAGGTAGTGCTGAATGTAATAGCCAACCTAAGATATTACCAAGTCCATGCCCTGATTGGTATCATGTGCCTACAAAAACTGGAATATGTCCATGGCCTGCTTGACTCGCGTAGTAATGCGCCAGTGTTGGAACGCTCATTCTACCTCTCATTCTCCCTCTCTTTGTCGTTGTCGGCGTATGAAATGCAGGCAGAGTACACTCAGCGATGCTCCATCCTTGAATGGTACATTGGCACCAGTTCTATCCGTTATAAGTATTCCAATAGTATCAATGTAATTCTTTGACAAAGTGTGGTATTGAATATCAGAAAACGTCCACTGACATATATCTTTCCCTCCATCCGTACTAGAAATGGCTGTCACTCTGAGAAGTGGTGTGGAAGTATCGCCTACCCCACTGTGTGAGACTACATCACAGTATATATACGCAGTCATAGGCCTACCATCACGATTTGAACGAGATGATTCTTTAAATTCTATAGGTCCCATATGAATTTTTCCTCCTTCAAATCCGATTAAATTTGCTACTTCTCCACCTAATCGTATAGTGTAATTAGCTTTAACTGAGAGAGAAACAAGATTCGCGCAATGCAAGTAAAAATTGGAAAAGAAAATTGTGTGTCTAAATCTTGCGTTGGTCTCTATTTGACCATTTAGATAGTCTACCATATTTTTCACTGCATAGTACCCTTCTGGCACATGGATAAATGGTGTTTCTAATTGCACATATTGATATTCGCTTCTACATTTACGTTCTTTCTCCCATTATCTGTTTGATCATTTTGCACATGTTTTCCCTGATCATCTGCTCGATCATTTTGCAGCCATTTTCCCCGATCAGCAGGATAAGAATTACCGAGACCATCTTTTAAAACTATCGCATAAGGCATTTTCTTTGCTTTTTCTATTTCCATTGCACTAACACCATCTTCGCGAATTTCTTCTTCTGGTTCATCACCACCTTTCTTCTTCTTCCTCTTTATCTTCTTCTTAGTAAATACATATAGTTGTACAAAACTTTCCTTTGAAATAGTAAGCCAACTCCTCAGATATACTACACTCGAGAGGCCCACTTCCCATTCGCCATTTAATGTTAATGGAGTTTGCAGATGAGTTCTAAACTCTGATATCTTATTGTCTGGAAAGAACTGCATACTACTATTGCTCGGAATGGTAGCGTAAAACTGATCCTCATTAATATATACCCTAGACATCCACTTAAAAGCGATATCCATAAGCCTGATTGACAATTTTGTATACTCAGATTTATGATTCATGTAATGATTACAATATAAATTATTATAACTAGAGCTAGGTATACTATTTCTTCTTTCAGTACTCCCAAACCCATCATTCGCCACATGCTCTGATCTGACCATCTCTCTATATATTCATCCATTGTTAATGATGTATAGTACTGAGTTCAGCAACCCATGTGTTAAACTTAGCTGGGCAACCGAGCCTCTTTACTAGATACTCACATTGTCCCTTCTTATTTTTTCTACTTAAGTATTCTTTCCACCGCATACTCTTTATCAGTTTCTTCTATCACTTGCTGAATCTTATCACGATAAAAAGTACCAAAAATCAGATTGCCTGCACAGTCTTCCAATTTATATAAGTATGGATATTTGTCTGTATGTACCTCGCATACCTTAAACAATTCGCAACTCCATTGCCCACGATATGCTTTTTCAAATGACATTTTTGCTTGCGATATTCTAACATGGTCGCCTTGAGTAGGGCTGTTTTTAGATTTGGTGTGTTTCTTTGTCTTCTGACCGTATATATTTCTCCATGCCATTAACTCAGTACTACGGTCAACTTGCGAAGAAGCCATGCACGTACTGGTATGTGTGGTGTTATTGTACGCTGTGACTAAACTGGGTAATACATCAATATACTTTCGCGTATTCTTATGCATCATGTATCTTTATATTCGCCCCTTCAGCATGCGTTGAAAATGCTCCACCATTGCCACTTTCGTTTCATTTTGAGAAGTGTAGAAATGTATTCCATTATCTTTCAAATACTTCTTCATTACATGGTTTACGAACTCACCCCCTTTGTCTGTTTGAATAGCGTGTGGGCAGTGCTCAGTACACTCCAGTATGGTTTTTGCTTTACTTTAGCCGAATATTGAAGCATAGGTAAATGACGTTCTATTTTTTTACGTGGTGCCATTTTTCTTAAGTATGTAAATGTAACAGACCCCCCCCCCCCCTTTGTATGTACAGATGAACGTAGTCTGATATTGTCAAGTGTCGACTGTGTCAAATCTAGGAGTAGATATGAGTGAGGTTCATGTGTTGCATCTTTATATGATTCAATCAAATACTTTGCATTGCCTGGGTGCATCTGCTTAGATAAAGAATGAATAGAGGATGCATCACGTGGATTCTTAAACAATACCATGTAGTGGCAGTTAACTGATAAGTGGCGCTGATTGTGTGACTTGTGAAACAGATTTTGCACTACAAATATGATGCTACAATTCTCATGGTGAGAACGTTTAGTAAATAGGTCGGCCACATTCTCATCGCATTTATTCATCAAATGGTCGAGTACCACCAATGTTCTGCAACTTCTGTCTAGTTCAACATTCACACCCTCTTTAAATTCAACTTCTTTTGCTAAAGTGTTATACCCGTCTTGCCATGCACCGTAGCAGTATACAATCCTCTGTGGAGGTGGAGTAATGGCAGAGGGATCTCTTATTAGAGCTTTTATCATCTCAGTTTTACCGCACTGTGTTGGCCCACAGACAATCATAGTAGATGGGTGACGTAACGACGTATTGCAGTCAAGAGATGTCACCATTGCGTTGGCATGCGTATGTCCATGTTCGACTAAGGAGGCATACGCTCATATATATATATATATATATATATATATATATATATATATATATATATATATATATATATATATATATAATATATATATATATATATATATATATATATATATATACCTTAGTTGAAACAGAATGTACGGGAACCGTCACTATGGTGACATAACTCTATGATGTAATATGTAGTCACTCTTCTGCCAATATTTTATCAATGCTTACTGGATAGGGAACATTATACTCACGTCGTAACTTAGGAGAAATGCAATGAACATTTAAGTGTATGATTGTGATGTCATATCCTCACTTCGTATCTTAGGAGAAATCCTATGAATAAAAACATATAATAGAAGATTTTGACGTCATAAATTCGTGTAAGAGCGAAATTGGAATATAATATAGTGACGTATGAGAGAATAGATTATGACATCATATACTTGCGCGACGAAGAGGAACAAATCCATGACATCTTTAAATAGTTACAAAATAAACGCCATATTCTGCGAATATTTACCATGAAATTTAACAAAACCGTATAACAGTGTTTTTAAGCATGCGGAGCGCTCATAATGAAATGTGCTATTCTTTATCAGCGTTACTTATATATGGCCATGCTGACGTTATTGTAGAGTTAAACATCACAGTTTCCACCATTCTATGTCAATATATTACTGACACCTGTCGGTTTAAATGTCCTACTGTAATTTCAAATACCACTCATGGATTGCCTCGACAAATCCATAGCCGTGGACGTTTCTGGATGGTCATGCAGTGTGGACCAGCGCCGGTGACTATAGCACATCGAGCTCCTACTTTCTCCTTATACCGCCTTGTGATTTGTCAAACCATGCTTTTCTCCTTCTCCCGAAGATTTTATTCTGTCATCATTAGACTACCTACAACATCTCTCCTCCTCCTCCTCTTCCTCCTCCTTCTTCTTCTTCTTCCTCTTCTTCTTCCTCTTCTTCTTCTACTTCTTCTTCTTCTTCTTATTATTATTATTATTATTATTATTATTATTATTATTATTAATGTTATTGTTGTTATTACTGTTGTGACAGTTGGCAATATTATTATTCGCTTCTTGATTTATTTAATGTGATATATTTGGACGTAAGTGGGAGACACGCTCATAAGACATGTCTTATTGTGCTCCCACATAGACTAAAAATAAACCGTGTTTAAATCAAGTACATCCTCGTATTGCAAGATTATTTTACGAAGTGGGTAGAAGCATTTGCTCTGTTGGACCAAGAGGCTTCCACAGTAGCAGAGGTCCTGACTAGCAATGTGTTATGCCACTTCGGTATGCCCTATGAATTGCACTCTGAACAAGGAAGAAATTTTGAGAGCTAGCTGATCTCCGAGCTCTGCAAATTGTTTCATATAGTCAAGACTCGAACAACACCCTATCATCTGAGAAGTGACGGGATGGTAGAGAGGTTCAATCGAACCTTGGCTGAGATGTTGACTAAGGAAATGCGCCTTGATTGTCGCGATTGGGATTTACAACTCCCATATGTGCTCATGGCATACCACACTTTGATACATTCCAGCACGGGTTATACCCCTGCTCGGTTAATGTTAAGCCGTGAATTAGCCTTGCCCCTGGATCTGGTCATGCCCTGGATTCCAGGGAGAAAAATTCACCATCTCTCTACATAGAGCTCATGCGGCAATGGATAGAACAGTCCCATGAGCTAGTGAGAGCAACCGTATCCACTGCACAACAGCGTCAGGAAATGTGGCATGACCGGCGCATGCATGGAGACCCGTATGAGGCAGGGAAAATGGTTTGGGTTCACAATTCGCAATGTTCTGAAAATGTGCCGAGTAAACTGAGTTACTAGTGGAAAGGCCCCTATGTGGTAGTAGATAAGAAATCGGACGTGACCTACCATATCCATGCCTCAGATGGCCTGACCTCAGTCATCCACTTCAGTCGACTTAAACCTTGTGTCAGTGACAACCTAGTACCAGAGCTCAGACTGGGCATTCCACGTGACACTGATACCCAGACAGATGTTTCTACGGAAACAAGTATTCTCAACATTAGTCCAGAGTACGGCGATGC
Organism: Chaetoderma sp. LZ-2023a; assembly: GCA_034401795.1. Lineage (NCBI taxonomy): Eukaryota > Metazoa > Mollusca > Caudofoveata > Chaetodermatida > Chaetodermatidae > Chaetoderma > Chaetoderma sp. LZ-2023a. The sequence goes on along the minus strand of CM067371.1, from coordinate 133,850,223 downwards.
TGGTTCGACCCTCTCCTACCAAGCCAGGAGACCGGCGAACATATGACTAATGTTGAGGATGATGACAATATATGTACTCACTGGGTCTATCACCGGTTGGTTTGCGGATCTGGGGGTCGATCCACCCTCAAGACAGATGATATATCTCTCAAAACACAGTGATGTCCGTTAAGTTTCAATATTCAGTGGTTCTTACTCTCTGAACGAATTAAGCTAAATCACAACCTTAAGACAATGTAGGGTCACTTATCTAATTTTTATTAATCATTATGCACAAGATCTTCATTCCACACTTTATAATTTAAGATGAATTATTCTCTTTAATCAAATATAAATTATCTAACATTTAAAGTTTCCTTCTCAATTAATTAATTTCCTAAGCAAATGTCTTATATCACTTTTTCTTAATTCTTATCAATATTATCTTTATATTTCAGCACAATTCATTATCCAACACGAGGCCTCGTGAAACACTTATATTTCTTTTAAACAAATAATTCTGAATCTTATTGTTTCTAAGTCCAAAACTTATAACGAGAATGACAAGTGATTCCAAGAATGATCAAAAACGGAATGCCCAAAGTGTGCACTCCTCCCTTTCTGGACCTTCACGTGACCATTAATGAATTCTGGACATGTGTTCAATGAATTCCACACTACGTCATAATCAGATCCAGTCTAGGTCATAATGTATTCCTGTTTATCATAGTGTCTCAGCCTGGATAACAAATTGGAACTGTCATACTGAATAGTATGCATGGAGCCTTGTAATTGCAAATCGAAGCCAGTAATGGATTTTTCTACCACAAAGTATCCATGCATCAAGCGTCAGTTCTATTCTAGTACCAAATCTGACAGTTTCAAATTTTCGATTACCTACATATTCTAACCATTAATCAACATGGGATGGAATATATCTACTACACACAAGAGGCGTAAGATGTGTAAGATCACGCGCATATAAAGGGATGCTGTTCTAAGGAACAGAATAAGGAAAATATATATTTCTACTTTTCGCATCAAATACTTATAGTCAGCAGCATCGGAACTCCACCCATATACAGATTGCCTAAGTTTCCAACCAACCACATGCTTTCAAAACAAGAATCACGTGATCATCACTTCTATTCGCCCTTCATGAATTTACCACAGCGTGATGGAAGAGGCGAGAGGTGGTGAGTCGGGGCCACGGCCGCTAACGTCATCATGCTTTCCCACACCCCATCGGACGTTCCAGCCTGAAATTTGAACAGGCAAGTTTATAAGCATCCAACTTGAAAAACCGCATCACGCTAATTAAAAGGCGAGTGTCCACAGGAATAAATAGTTCCAGATTTTTATGTTGAACGGAGACCCGATTTTCCGCTGAGTGGAGATGAAAGCACCTATCCTACCTTCCTATATTTATATTTGCCTTCTTCTTACGAAGGAAATATATAATCGGACTCCAGGAGAATGAAAGTTAAATAAATCCAAATATAGCCAGACCGGCTCACTCTGAAACTTTTGGGCATGGTCTTCCACCCTCCTGTGACATCACCAAAAAGTATAAAAGTAGGAAAGCGCACACTGAAATTTCATCTTCCCTCCAAACTTGACACTAGGGAGTATTGGGCATTAGGCCATTTTCGTGTCGCAAACCAAATTCTGCTGTTTGCTTCTTATTATTATTTTATGTTATAATTGGCCAGGAAAGTATTATGAAGGGTTACGAAAGTTAGGAAAGTTTTGCTATGTACATTCTGTTCTGCAAATAACCACCAACATGAATAGTATGTCACTTGCGGAAGATCTAGCCTTGTCTGACAGCTCGGAAGAATCGGCGCCTGTGAACATCAGCAAGAAATAGCCATGTACTTCTTTAGCATACGATGGACAGCCATGCAAGCGTGCATTTTTCAGAAGCTAGGACTTGAAACCTCACATCAATTGCGACCATTTACTTCAGAGAGTGTTCTGTGCAGACTGCAAAACCTATATTCTGCCATGCAGTACGGTGTAACACACGCGTTATCATTTAAGCATCGTGTGTTGGTTGTAACATTAAAGCCTGGTGAGAAAAATGTGGACATAGATATCCTCGTGCCACGCTTTAAAAATAGACTTCTAATAGTAGTAATTCTGACCGGAAAGATGGCCAAACTAAACGAACGAAACTACGACAACCTGATTTTCTGCAAGTAGCTTCAACATCCGCATCCGCAACACACTCAGCCAGCTCCAGCACTCCAGCAGCTATCACCACCGGCAGCATCGGTATTGACACCAACTGCAACTTCCGCAGCACCTGCAGTGACAACACCAGCAACACTCAGTATTACAAGAACATCCGCATCCATGATAGGACAGCCAATTTCGGTAGTGATAACCACTCCTGTGAAAATCCACGATCCAGTTTTACAGGACATTTCAACATTTCAGACAGTTCAATATCTCCGCTCAGTTTAATTATCAACGAGGAGATAAGTCTCACGGAAGCCGCCATCACCACTACAGCACCGCATACCAGCATGCCGACATCCACACATAGCACCATCATTCCAATAAATCCTGCCGACAGAAAATCTACCACACCGGGCAGACCATACTCGGGGAAATGACGCATTGCTCACCAACCCGAGATCCGAGCGATACCCAGAACATCCGCGAGTAGACTTATTAAGGCTGTAAAAATTAGGAAAATATCCGCATCCACTGGAGCGACACCATCACGTAGTATCTCCGTATCATTCAGCCGATTTCAAGCAAGCACCACTACCACCACCGCCACCACTACAGTGATGTCAGCAACTTCGGAACCAGCCACAGTCACGACTTCACTCATCATCGTCACCACAACTACTAGTGCATCCGCTAACTTATCTGCAGCTTCGTCAAACTTAAGTGCCGCAGACATTAATAACATATAGATAATGAAATATCAGCATCAGAGGACCACCCACCACGGCCAACAAGCACGAGTCGTGGGACCCAAATTAGTTGGGGTAATTTCTCGGCAGACATTTGTGGACATTATTGTCGTGGATGCAGCAAAATGTGTGAATAGGTGTTCGGAAGATAGAATTATTGTTATTTTATTTTTGAAATAATTTTCTCAAATTATTGCATAGCTGTGTCTCACCAAAATAATCGCTGTGGATTCCTGTGTTGTAAACATCATGTGCGATGTAAGTACACAACATACCGCAGCGAATATGTCTTCATTTCCATCATGCCATCCCAGCTATTGCTGGGGGCTGCCTGGTAAACCAGTTTTACTTATTATTATATACTATTTCTGGTATTATATTTACCTTCGTGTTAGAACGATGAGACGGATTTGGGATAGCAAGAGCTATCCATGCGGACCCACCAAAACGGGCCGCACTGTATGTATACCTTCATATACTCGGTATGCATACGTAATTACTTTTTCATTCACTGTGATATCACTACTGTATATTTTAGATATATATGTTTTTCTTATATATTATATTTTTATGTAACTTAATTCAGGTACATTGGAGCTTGGGCATTCTTTGCGGAAATTTAATTATCCATCACCAAGAGAACGCCCATGCGAGCTATTGTTTTGGTCATAATTACGGTATTGACTCACTAAAATAGCATGCACCGCAAAATGAAAACAAATAAAAAAAAGAAAAAGACTGGAAAAATAATACTGGGTCAAAAATCAAAACTAAAAGTATGCCTCCCTCCCAAACTCTTTCGCACCTCTATGTGATCTTCTCTGATTAAACTACGTGTCTCTCGCGTCACTACTCCTCTCGGCTACGCACCTACTCGAGAAGTATATAATTCTCACCTAGTGTGCTCCCATGCTTTCGATCAGTGATGTGTTATCGCTTGTCATGGGTATCAAACTAGGAGGAGGTGGTGTAGCGCAGATCGGCCGGATGGATACAAAGTCCCAGCAAGGCTGGGTATGGAACGACTGTTCCGGATATGTTCCAAGCACGCCCCCCCCCTCCCCCTGGGTAGGATAGCGTATGTGTATAAAGCCATATATATGGGAGAGGTTTTCTATAAAACAGCTAAGTCCGTGAGATCGCATAGCGCGCATGCGCACACGTCAGAGCTTCCCTGACAACATGTGTCAGCATTGGGAGAGAATGCCTACTTAAAGTGTACCTAGTTGGTGCACGAGATTTCTTTAAATCACTCTATTCTCGTCGTTCCTGGTACCACTCAGGACCGGAATGAGACACGGATTCCAAAACTGATTACCTTTTCAAAATCGGACCAGAAATGGCCGAGTTATTCGCAAATGGCTCATTGGAATTATTTTCAAAATATTACTGGGACGTCGTAATCGCGTGTATGTATTAAATGAATGGGGAATGCGCCTATCACGTAATAGCATCGTCACCCCTTCTAGCTGCACGCTGATTGGCTACAGATTGGCAGCCGCTTGGCTGGGCGTCCTGCCTCTGACGTCATGAGTAGTATTAAAGGAGCAAAAAATCAAGAATCAAGAACACACTTCGGCGAGAGACAGCCAGTGGTAGGTTGTTGGATCAGTGCAGCGCTAGACGTCGGCAACTGCTTACTGACTGTGGTACCCTACACCGCAGCAGTGCCTTTCAGAATTCAGTTCTCCTGCACAGGTCAGCAATCGACATCCGCAATCACTAAGTTTTTGTAAGCCCTCAGATGGCCATCTGGTGCAATTAAATAAATAGAAGAGACTTCCTCACTTCAACATTTCAAGAGGAGCCTTCCTGCGGATGGGCTTCGGGGCCCAGATGTAATCTGTACCGCATGTAGAACAAGCAGTAATTCTTGGTGGATAACTCGTCGGATCTTCTGGACCACGCTGAAAAGTGCTATTCAAACTTCCACGCAGCATGTCGCGTGATTAATTAACTTTTAGGCCACAGTCTGGTGGGACTCTGCCTGGTGCACCACAAGAGCTATGCGATGTATCATGTACGGTGTACCCAGTTATGTACATGCAATGTTTAATTACAACTGTAGCCCTCTCTGTTATGGGCAACTTTCAAACTACCGTTACCGGATGGACACTTACTGTTTAAATTAACATACCAGTTATTATGACTATCTAATGGACATCCATCTACACTCGTTCTTCTTCACCATCCTGAGAGTGAGCCGCATCAACAGTTTGCCTGCGGAAATTTCCCAGCAACTTCAGAATCATGCCAGCTCACGTTCCTCAATTGTGACGCAGCATTTCCAGTGATTTATGAACCCTAGGCTTAATAATTGTCTGGATTTCCCATCGACATGTTGGCATGATCCGACTCTGGGAAATTATTGGTGTTTCCGAGCAGTGAAGACCAAAGTGTCGATTTCGCATACATCCCCGGATACCAGTTAGTGTAGATAACCCCCGCCAAAGTAAGAAGCACTGCCAATATATATATATATATATATATATATATATATATATATATATATATATATATATATATATATATATATATATATATATATATATATTGAGCCAAAAAAGTTTAGCAACAGTGAAGTTTGGTTTGTTGTATTAAAACTGCGTCCATTTATAACCAAATTTGCAGGCATGTTTCGTCAATGTAATCTCTCGCTGATCATGAAGAAATGCAAATCATTTCTTGCATTTCTCGGCTGCACGCTTACTGCATGTGAAAATGCATTTTTCATGCACTGGCCAACATTGGCGGGTAGTGAAGGCAAAAATTCACCATATTGCAAAAGCAGATAACGAACGTTAACAGAAAATGCTTAAAAGTTTATCCTACCAAACATAGGCCGCCGCCCAGGGCTACCCGAAAATCATCACCATGAAGCAATGGGACGACTCGCTGCTTGGCAGAGTGTTCGCGCTGTTGCTTGACATTTTAATGTTCATGCCTCAACTATTTCCCGTCTCCGCCAACGTGAGCAGGAAACTGGACATTTTAATGTTCATGCCTCAACTATTTCCCGTCTCCGCCAACGTGAGCAGGAAACTTGACATGTTAATGACCTACCACGATCTGGCAGACCGAGAGCAACAACACCACGAGAAGACCGCTACTTAGTGACGTCATCACGACGTCACAGGTTTGAGACTGCGCCGCGGCTGTCCCATAATTTTCACACCGACACCGGCACTACAGTGCATGCACAAACTGTGCGAAACAGACTCCATGATGCTGGACTGCATGCCCGTTGTCCACTTGTTGCTGTTCCGCTTACAGAGCGTTTCATCGAGAATCGGTTTGCAAGGGCAAGAACTTATCAGCGATGGCATGCTCAACAATAGAGCCACGTTTTGTTCAGTGATGAATCGAGGTTTTGTGTGGATGTGGCGGATGATAGGCAACAGGTTTGGCGACGTTTAGGAGAATGGTATGATGCAGCCAACATCATTCAGCACGACAGATTCGGTGGCGGCAGTGTCATGGTGTGGGCTGGAATCCATGAAAATGGCAAAACAGATCTTATTGTGATTCGCAGAAATTTAACGGCTCAACATTACTGTGAAGAAGTTGTCGCCCCTGTTGTCATCCCTTTATGCAGCATCATGCAGACTTTATGTTCCAGCAAGACATTCAGCTAGGGTCACCAGTGATTTTCTTGAGGCTAACAACATTCCAGTGTTGGACTGGCCAGCGCTATCACCGGACCAGAAATGGGATGAAATTCCTCTTCATGACATCAGGTGCTTAATTCGAAGCATGAGAAAGCAATGTACGGCGGTGGTTAATGCGCGCGGAGGTCACAACGGGTATTGACAGCTCAGTGTCATTATTTAAATTGGACCCTTCCATTGAATGATGCCGTGTTAAAGGCGCGGTGCTAGCATTACAGTAACAAGAGACTGTTGTTCAAATTGGAAAATGGCCTATCAATTAAAAAATATATTTGAATCAATTTATTGTTTTTGTTGAATAACATTTATACAGTAATACTCTCAGTGTTGCTAAACTTTTTTGGTTCAGTATATATATATATATATATATATATATATATATATATATATATATATATATATATATATATATATATATATATATATATATATATATATATATATATAAATATATATATATATATATATATATATATATATATATATATATATATATATATATATATATATATATATATATATATATATATAAATATATATATATATATATACACCTGTGCAAAAGTTAAGCACCAGCAAAAACAGTAGAACGTAGAAACATGATGGTACAACTAGGCTGCCATACTTTTTGTCCCCGCGTTAGCTGACATAATTCCAAGTACGAAATGCACATGCATGCATGACTTCACGCCGCTTGATGTCCATGCGTGGCGGGAAACTGCACACGTGTTCAGTTATGTAAAGGTCCAGTTTGAGGTGTAGAACATTACATACAGATTTAGGCGACAAGATTAGGAATTTTGTGTTCATGACCGTGGTTTATTTGTACAGAGAGAATTAGCTCTTGATTGTGAACCGCTATGGCAAGACGAAGGTTAAGTGATCGTGTGAAATGGCAAATCACAGGCATGCATACCACTGGTATGTCATGCAGAGAGATTGGCAGACAGCTGAACATTAACCATACTGTAATCAGTCGTTTGATTGCAAAACATGGGCAAACTAACGAGGTGAAGGACAGGCCTAGATCTGGAAGACCGAAGAAGACTACTGCCCGTGATGATCGAGCCCTAGTATGCCTTGTTAGGCGATCTCCATTCACCAACAGCAGAGTGCTCAGCCAGCAATGGGAAACGCGCAATAGAGTGTCAATGTATACCGTCAAAAGGAGACTGTATGCTGCTGGCATGAAAGCTAGGAGACCTGTCAGACGTCCTCTCCTCACTGCACACCACAAAGAGGAGCGTCTGAGGTGGTGCAACGAAAGAAGACACTGGAACATGAGATCCTGGAGACGGGTACACTGGTCCGATGAAAGTCGGTTCCTGCTTCATGCCACAGATGGTCGAACTCGTGTATGGAGGTCCAGATGCACGGCGTAGGACCAACGTAACATCATGGAAGAAGTTCCATTTGGTGGAGGTTCCGTTATGATATGGGGGTGCATCTCATTTGATTGTAAGCTGGATCTGTTGACTGTACCTGGAACACTAAATGGACAAAGATATCAAGATTCCATACTGGATAGAGTTGTGGTCCCTCATTTTGTAAATCATGCACCTGGAACCCACCCTATATTCATGGATGACAACGCCCGACCACATCGTGCTAGAGCTGTGCATGAATACCTCCACCAGAATGCCATCGAAACCCTACCATGGCCAGCAAGGAGCCCTGACATGAACCCTATTGAGCATATCTGGGACATTCTGGGAAACATGGTGAGAAGGAGGGATCCTCCTGTGCAGAACCTACAGGAATTAACAGACGCACTCCATCTTGAATGGCAACGAATACCACAATGGCGTATCAGTCGGTTGGTGACCAGCATGAGACGTCATGTCCAGGCCGTCATCCAGGCACAAGGTGGATATACCCGGTATTAATAATGACAGTCTCAAACTCGTGCACAGATGTTAAACTTCGTTTTCAGACACCATTAATGACAATCTAGCCACGTGTGTCAACTGTAGGGCAATAGTTGTCAGTTGTGTCAACGTAACCATATTCAGGCATCGTTTTCAAGTTCAAACAAAAACATACAGTGTTTCCCCACCATCATAATCAGCATTCCTCTAGTTGCATTATTACCTCTTGCACTAAGATGGATGGGTACATAAATGTTTATGCTATTGCTTTCTTCATAGCACATGAATATACCCTCGCATGTGCGTAAAAATAGGGTGGTGCTTAACTTTTGCACAGGTGTGTATATATATATATATATATATATATATATATATATGATGTAAAACCAGCCTGCAGTACATCTCTGGGCATTTTGAAACTTAACCCTAATGACAGGCAAACGTTAGTTCCTCAAAACACGGGTGATGGACGGGATGCAGATCTCCATCCAACTCTGTACAGTGACTGGGTGTGGTGTTGGAACCCACCACGCCCTCACGGGAAGGTCATTAGCGATGGATATCTGCCTCTTACTCCCCGCCATAAAAAAACTTATGTGCTTTCTAAATTGCTTATGTGCATGGTAACTTGTCCTAGTAATGTTATATGTGGTTGCGGGGTGATATGTAACCAGATCGTTATGTGATTCAGAAGCGGTCGCTCCCTAACATGTCCGCATGCTGCCTTTCTGAGGGAGATGCTATGTGGGGTGACCTTCAGGAAACCGGGCATCTTCACCAGTTAGACTCATGTGTCAAACGATAGGTAGGAATCCCTGCCACTTACGGCCAAAGCTTGGAAGCGAATCTAACAACTAAATGGTAGGGTAGACTTTAGCAGAAGGCCTGCATAAATAAAGCGACAACTACCAATGCAGTATCTTTGGACCTACATAAGATGGCAGCCTTTGAATTCTTTGGAAATCATCCGCCACATCTTCACGTAATCCAGTGTGCATCACATTAATTATAATTTCACTAGGTTGACACACACCACACTTAACTTTTTGTTTGAACAAGAGAGCCAGCTCTCTTCCTCCGCTTTGGTGTTGAAGGCATTTTCCTGTGACGAAGGCCTGCACGAGGCACTTTCCTCTCGCAACAATCATATTTTTGGTAGGGATATAATGGTTTTTATTAAACTACCTAAGTAGCACCGTTAGGACGCTCCCTTGCACGGATACCTCACGGGTATATACAGATCGGTGAGGTACCTCCGACGAGCCCATGTAAACAAGACACCTACTTTGTTCTATGTACTGTATATTTTCTCTCGTCTACTTGCAAACGAGTGCCATTGTTTGTATAGGTTTATATTTTGATTCATTATTATGTCCAGACTCGTAAATTAAGTTATGGACCATCATACGGGTGACACAAATAATTGGGATGAGGCCGTGAGGTTCAATCACGGCGGCAATGGTCGCACGGCCCCACTGGAACATTATCGTTTCACTGGCTCTTGAAGCCAGTCTTTGTACTTTTCGGTGAGTCGCAATACGGGATCCATAACCCCGAGAACCGTAGATGACCAGCCATCCCACGCATCCTGTACATGCGGTGCAACAGAGTGGAGCAACATTACGGACCAGCGTGTAGCCCCACGAACTACAGAAACATCATACAACTGCAATCAGTCCTGTGTCTTCTCCTCAGCCGAAATCCTTAGCTTCCTCAGGTCCATTCTTGACTTGCGTATACCGAGTCCTGCTTTCTTGAGGTCACCTTGTAGCATACTTATCAGATTCGTGCAATGGCGTCATCTCATGGCTTTGCATTTGCTGGCTCCGAGTATGGTGAATTCCAAGACTATGTGCTGGTGTGTCTTCTGGCATCCTTAGCACATGGCCAAACATGGACCATCTTTGCTGGGCGACTTTTACAGACAGCGGCGACGTATTACACATCTTGTATAGTGCATCATTGGAAATTATGCTGTCTGGCCATCAGTGTACAGTGATGGTGCATAGGTGTTTGCGGTGATAGGCCAACTAGTTTGTCTAGATCTGCCTTTGGAGCTGCCTAGCTGTTACAGTTATACAGCATCAATGATACACAGGTTGCATTGTATTCCCATGTCCTGAGAGAAGTATCTGGTGTCATGGGGCATGGCACTCTGGACATAATTCTCTTTTGGAAATTGTGGAATTTCAAGAGCATTTCAATTTTTATTTTGGTTGAAACAACGCATACACTTACTGTAATTAATGACGTAATGGACAGTGCCGATGACCGAGTTACAAAGCCGGTCTCATAATGCAAACCGTAGTGTAATACATATTGTTCAAAACTTGTTCCATAAAGGGAAAGAACACTGAGATATCTCTATTAATTGTCATTATTTAATACCTTTTAGGAATCCCCAGGACACCCCCTCACTAGACCAGATGTTCTCAGGTAGTGACCACTGCTTACAAGAAGTTTATAAAGATGCTACGAGGGATCTGCATTCATGTCTACATATAGATGTAAAACATAACACACACGGAGACCTCTGGCTGTGTTCAAAGATTCTACCCAGTGAAATTTGCATAGTGTATAACTTGAAAAAGAAGAAGAATGGACGACGGAGATGATCACTTCTGCATAACTCTATCTAGCAATACTTCCTTGAACAACTTTCCTGAAAACACGATTGCTGAATATAAAACAAAATCAACTAAAACTCTTGTCTTTGAGAATGAAAATTGGGAAGTCGGATTGACACCCCCCCCCCCCCCCACCACCAGAAGATGGGTAGCATTTAGTGAAGGAGTCACTCTAATAGTGACAAAGCTTAATGACAAGTCAGGAATCAATACGACAGTCAGACTTGAGCGTGGTTTTATACTATTAAGGAGGTGGTTGACAGTGGCGTAACCAGGTTTTCACGTCACGAAGTCTAAAAAGGTGCCACCACACTTGAGCGAGGACTTAAAAGGCGCCACCCCGCATACCAATTAGGCGTCGGAATCTGCTTAAATTTCTTTAAGAAAGAGAGAATAGCATCCCAGCGTCGCCAATGATTTTATTCTACCGAGAAAGTAGCATGCATTCTACTATTCTTTGTCTTGATGTAGCGTAATTAAAACAAAAAGTCTCAACATAGCGATGAACAAGCATGACAAGAAGACATTAACAACGTTGTAAATTCAAATAATTATAATTTTCAATGTAGATTAACTTGTTAAAGGTGGCTTGGGAGTTGGGACGCCCAGAAACTTGTGTTACGGACATTTGGGAGCGCCACCCCTGCTCCACATCCCTGCCTACGCTACTGGTGGTTGATGGTCTACATGAAGCAATAAATCTATTCCTGTATTTAAAGGGAAAGTAGGCTATGTATAAATTTCTTCATACAAAAGGGTCACCTGGTGACAGGTTATATTGCTAATAAAAATATTAGAGTAGAGTTTGATGAAACCTTAGCTATCTTTCTAACAATGAGTTGTCATATGTATAAATATCAATATGGACCTAGTCCTGGAAACGGTGTTCCTTTTTCTCAAAGGGTAGCCATTTTAATATGGTATAACAACAACAACAACAACAACAACAACAACATCAACAACAACACAGCATTAGGTAACACAACAGCTCCTTTATTTATCGCTATACCATTAATTGGCCGTACTAATGGTATCTGTGAGTGGTCTTTTGTGGTCATTCATTACAAATGTGTTGCAAAATCTTACTTTGATATGATAGAGATTTGTCAATATACCATTTGAAGACGGGTCTGTGCCGAGCAGTCTACTTACATTTTTAGAAGACATTGAAAACAGAATCATTCATGGCTAAGAAGGCCAGTCCAAAGACTAAAAAGAATATTATAAAACACGCTGACTCGTGGGTCACCAATAATTAATGACATTTGTGAATGTTTACTGAATCTCATTCATGCATGGAAATAGCAAGATTGCATTCACCTAGGCACACACGTTATCATTAGGGCACACAGAATTGAATTATTGATTATTTACACTGCACTAGGAATTATTTACTGTACAATTTTCATTTTTAAATTGGAATTTTACAGGATTTTGAGGGGGTGGGCCTTAATCGCCCAGATATGTAATGTGAAAACGGGGCGCGTGCTGGTGGGCGCATTTGTACAAGAACGGCCACCAGCATATGCCCCATTTTCACACTCTATAGATGAGCAATTACGCCCCAGTCCCTTGAAATCCTGTGACCTGTGAGAGTCAATCAAAAAGCGCGTCTATCCACTCTCATTACTACAACTGACACGTCGATTCACGTACGCCTTGTATTATCTAGGAGTGTAAATGTGCATGTATGTATATATCCATCGTATCTATGTCAGATACAAAAATGTATCATCACCAGAAATAGTGACACACTTAAAATCAAATATTTTTTACCGACAAAAGGTGACAGGCCTCAAAAGTCGCAATGATGATGATGATGATGATGACGACGGTGACGACTACGACGATGATGATGATGATGATGGTTAGCATCTAAACATAGAAACTCTTTGAATAATGGTAAATCGCTTGCAGTATCTTGATGGAATCTTTGCTCTTTATATCCTGCAATATAACTATTCATATTCCCTCATGTCTATTGCAAAGGATCTCCCATGCACATAGGTTGGTTCTTAAACAAGGCATCGTGTGTGATAAAGTTTTGTTGAAACAATGTCGAAGCCAATTTCGTTTCTTCGAACTACATTTCAAACAAATTCCTGATTTAAACAATGTGGAATACATATGCAATGGAATTCTTAAAATCCACATGGAAGAAATTACTGAATTTTAATGAAACAATGTCGATGCCAAAAGATATTTTCTTAGAATCATATCAAATTGTTATCCAATATCCGAGGAATTCTTGATGTGACTAATAATAATAGTGTCTAAAAATAGAAATTTTGAATAATGTTAAAAGCATTTCAGAAATTGATGACATCACGCGGGTGTTGTCTGTCAAACCCTTTGGTTTACTTCTGAATTGGTTAGTAAGAACCAGCATTAATTAAGATACTGTGTACATATGTGCATGTTTCCTATATCCACAGACGCCAGTGGAAACATAGATTCTTACCGCTTGTCATCGTATTGCAGTACTGTCATACTGCAGATATTCTCAACTCACGAGGGTCTAGAAGAGGCCAAAAATAAAATAATAGAAAAACGATTTGTTTATCAGCCTGCCTTTCTGATCACGATGATGATATATGCGTGTTGTATAAACGAAAGAACCCCTCATCATCTTGCCTGCAAAAAAGAACATCTTTATTTGTTTGTTCTCTTTCCAGTTGGCACATTTAACTGTATAGTTTGATAAGAAAATATGTTGAGGTGACGGGCCATGGACCTATCTGTCACGCATCTAGCGCGAGGAATGCATATGTCCTACCAAATACTAAAATTCAAATTCACTAAATAATCCTAAATAGTGAATTTGGCCTCGGGGATGTAAGTTCAATGTTTACCTGATTGGGTCACGATGGTATCATACTGCTGTCAGATTGCGTCCGTGCGTGCGTGCGTGCGTGCGTGCGTGCGTGCGTGCGTGCGTGCGTGCGTGCGTGTGTTAATTCAGTGGCGTAGCGTGATATTTTCCAGGTGGGGCGAACTGGTGTGCAATTTCCGACTTTGGGCGAGGGTTGGAGAGCGGTGTCCACCACCCCCCTCCCTTTCTAAGATGGGTGTGTGGGGAGGAGATTCTCACCGGAAATTTTTTCTTAAATCTAAATTGTCTCAGAGAGCATCTCATACGTTTCTAGATGGAAATATGGACCTTCAGTTGGTTGTAAATGTTACGTGTTTTATTATCTTGAAAAAAGCCTACATTACAGTCTAGGAATGTTTGAATTTTCAGCACTCGGGCTCGTCCATCTATTCAGTAGGCGGGTGATGACCAGACCTGAGAGTTCAGAGGTTTGGCCCTACTTTCTGCGAATTGCTGCGAAGAACTCGCGTATCTGCATAGGCGCCACCGCGACGACGCCGACCACCACCGCCACCACCACCACCAAGCACGGTACTTCTTTATAGATACGCTAGTTCTTCAAAGCCAACTGCCAAAATATATTCGATTTCTTTCAAATTTGTTATAGAAATACAGGGCAGGCATAAAGCCACACACGATTATTAGGGAAGAGGGCATTACGATCGGGTCTGTCTGGCTTTCTGCCTGGCTCTGTCTGTCTGTCTGCCCTCTTGCCCGCCTGTCTACATGTATGCTTGCCTGCCGGCTTGCCTTGCTCTGCCTGCCTGCATGTTTGCGCGCGCGCCCGCCCGCCCGCCCGCCCGCCCGCCCGCCCGCCCGCCCGCCCGCCCGCCCGCCCGCCCGCCCGCCCGCCCGCCCGCCCGCCCGCCCTCCCTCCCGCCCGCCCGCCCGCCCGCCCGCCTGCCTGCTTGCCTACAAAGCATGTCTGCCTGCCTGCCTGCCGCCATGCATGCCTGCCTGCCTGCCTGCCTGCCGCCATGCCTGCCCACCTGCCTGTCTGCCTGCCTGCCGTCATGCATGCGTGTATGCATACATGCCTGCCCGCATGTCTGGCTGTCTATTCGGAGATGTATCTAAAAATAATACTGATCTGGTATGGCTCAAATATTAACACAGCGAAGGAAGTTGTGGTGCAAGACGATTCTTAAATTTTGACTGTGATCAAGCGCTTGTTTTAAAACAGGAAAGGGTGTGGCCATGCACTTGGATTGCGTGATCGGCGTGATCCGCAAACATTCGGGGAGAACCTGGAAATCCGAAACCTTTTACAATGTGACAAAAAACGATCTGCAATCTCTGATTGCTCGTGGTTATTAATAGGATGGACAACAGCAAAACGTGAATCATAAAACACACTACTGTAGCGATCTACTACAGCCGCTTGTCCAGCCAGCACTTTCATTGGCATGATTTCACTTATTCAGTATGATCAGATTAACTTAAAATGCAACATGAAAGATGGCGCCAGGCTACATGTCTTTGCCAAATTGTTCCATATAGAGATATAACTTACTGAATTAGTCTGGTTTGCTTGTAAACATAGAAATTGCCTGTGCATTTTATATTAAAACTTGGGATTTGGTAAGAAGTAGGCCTGCATAACTGAAATATGGCCATTCGTCACTTTGCCAGTCGGAAAGTAGGAAATTCAACAGAACAAAGAATAATTGGAAGCCAAGAAATGTTTTACAAATTATCTCACATTTCCGACTGGTGCTTTCAATTTCTACCAGGTGGGGCAGTCGCCCTTCAGTCCACATCCACGCTACGCCACTGTGTGTTATCAAAACTCTCCTACAACCAACGCAACTCCTCCCTGTTCTTTTAACACGTTCTATGGTTCCTTCGCTCAAATAAACACACCGCTATAGAGTAAATAAATGGTAGTGTTAGGGCTAGAATTCTCATCAGTTATTGATTGTTTTGATAACTAAAGCCGGTTCCCAGGTCACAGGTAAACAATAATTTGGAATTGCCTTGAAAGTGTCGATAGGTGGTGAATTATGAGCGTCAACTGCACGCGCGGTAAATGGTGACGCCACACTATGGTGACTCAGGCTACACCACTCTGTGATAGCTGGGGATGATTAACGTTAACAGTTGTAGCACATTATGCCCTCGATAGTCGATATTGCTGTGTTTATGGCAAAAAAACTGAGCAAGGTATTAAAAATAGAAGTTTGTTATTGAGTGTTGACGTGTGTTATCCTCAAAATCATGTCAACGGTTTGGGTGGTGATATTTACTTCGCCCCCCCCCCCCCCCCCACCTCGTCGTCTTGTTCAGCCGGAATGCTTCCTGGTTGAGTTTTGTCTATGACTTATGTAGATGTGTATTATTACAATGCTGATGGGGAGTTAGATGCTGCAGTATCTCTATAGACTGTTGTTGTTATCCAACCCCCTCCCCCACCCCCCCCCCCCACCGCACCCATCCTACCCCCACCAACCCGTACACCACACTAGAGCCTTCCATACGATATATGCCCCAATTACTTTACCATTTTTCCTCCGTATCCCCATCAACCTTTTTCATATTAACTAAATTATAAGCATCAAAACCATTTGAATATATAGAGAACAATTTGACTAAAATTTGTTGCTGCTGTAGGGTTCAACAGCTTTCCGTCAAACTGCTTTCAAAATATTCAACCCAAAGCTATATAGTCCAGTAATAAATCTCCATCATAGATATAGAGAATCGAATGGATTACCTCAAGCGGTAGATTGACTCTCGCAGAAGTTCTCATGTTTCTGAAGCATCCAATCCTGGCTAGAGTCTGTCTGTTTCTAGACTCGCCCAATTTGGCTCTGTATCCCGAGAGCTTATATACTGTTTCCTGGCTGCTGCTAATGCCGATGATGATGCCGGTCGGTTCTGCTACACCGAAACCACGGGAATATACCCCCGTCATGTAGAGTCGACTAGACCGTTTCTCATTACTTAACCTTTTCATTGCTAGATTGTGTACAAATGCTTGATCTATGTTGTGTGTTTAAGAAAGTACCAAGCGCCCGCAATCGGCTGTTCTGTTAAATGTGTTCTAATATTACGGCATCTTCTCTATGTTCGTACCTATAAACATCTGAAAGTTGCATTCGGCAATAAAAAGTGAAGGCTTTTTTGAAGTCTCGAAATGTCTCCATTTCTGTCCTTGCATCATCTGGTCTTCCAATTAGTGACCCCAGCCCACCCCTCCAACCAAACCCACGCTTTCACCAACACAAGCATGCCCACTTCCCGTAATCACAACTCTGATTTACAGCTTAATAGCGCATGAATATACATGCATGTAGGTTCTCCCATATTAGAGTCACACCTGTATATAGCGACCCCTTTGAAAACTCCAACAAGTTCTCACTAAATACAAGTGGTATATTACTCAAGATACGTGGCAATGTAGAATGCGTGTTGGGATCAACAAGGTGGGTGGGGTCTCCAAGATTCATGCTGCTCGTTCTTCACGGCGGTTATCATATTCTAGGCTTCAGACTTACTGGGTCTTTATAGACAGGGTGTTGGCTATGATTGCAGTTTGTTGACCTGTGACTAAGGCTTGGTCACGATGGGAGATAGCGTCAAACCTGTCTATAACGAACTCCATCTGGACAATCAAAGAATGGGCATTAAAGCCATGTTGTCGCTTAACACAAGTCAGTTCAATATATGAAATGAATATTGGAAGCAATAATATGGGAGGTTCTTTAATTAAGACGGGCGGTCGAACGACAATCCTTCTTAAAGAACCACCATACCATGGGCGCAAACACAGGTGTCCTTTATAGAAAGGAGTGACTGCACATTCCTGTAGAATATGTAGCACATGAGGTGGCAGCGGCATCAGCAGCACCGTTAATGCATTCAGCTCCTGGTTATAGTGAGCATCCGCAACAGCAATACAGAGGGATGACTTAGCATCATATGCCTCATCATCATCACTTCCAGTCCTCTAGTACTCCTCTTTCATTCCTGGCACGGCTAGACACAAACAGCAAATAGACAGGGGGATGTGTTTGAAGTAGCTCTCTTTTCTATCTCTCTCCCTACTGCACTCTGGCTGGCACGAGCTAGCTCGAAACATCATCATCACCATTGCTCCAGCCACAATACCTGGCCTCTGTGAAGAGGAGAGCTGAAAGGTAGGAGAACTTCTTGCTATAGGCTAATATAGATGATCGTGGTCAGATTTAGGATATAGATCTGTGTAAGAGTTTTCAAAAGGATTCCTGTTATTTACTTAGTAAAGAATTTCTGTGAATAGTATTGGATGTGTACATTGGATAACCTGGTTTACCGGTAATGCTTTCTTGCAGGATATACAGGCTGATGTTGGCAAAGTGATGGTATGCGATAATTAAAATTCTCTTTCCACCAGATTCATTACCTGGACATGAGGAAGATTTAAAGATCTTATTTGAAATTTGAATTTTTAATCGTCTTTCTAGCACTCTTTCTAAGTAATTTATTAAGATCTTGTTTACAGTTTTGCTTGTGACTGTGTATTCTTAGGTAAGATCGCTTTCAAAATACACATAGTGCCTATGATTCCGACGGTCACAGAGTTCTTATTCATAAAAATCTCTTTATTTATGCATCGATTATTCGATTCTGCTTTTGCACGCATACACGCACACACACACACACACACACACACACACACACACACACACACACACACACACACACACACGCACGCGCACACGCACACACTGATTGACTGGCTGACACCCTCACGTACCTCACCCCAGCACCCCACCTCACTACACACACCACCCCACCCCGATTTTAACCCAACCCACACCCCCACCATCCCACACATTCACCCACCTACCCACCCACACACACACACACGCGCGCACGCATACACGCACGCACACAGACGAGTATGCACGCACGCACATACGCACGTACGTATGCACGCAGCCACACATTCACTCACTCACTCACTCACTCACTCACTCACTCACTCACTCACTGACTCACTCACTCACTCACTCACTCACTCACTCACTCACTCACTCACTCACTCACTCACTCACTCACTCACTCACTCACTCACTCACCCACTCACCCACTCACCCACCCACCCACCCACTCACTCACTCACTAACCAGCCCACCCACCCACCCGTCCGCCAACTCATTCCCCCTCCCCCACAGACAAACATACACAAAAACACACACTGACTGGCTGACCCAAACCTCCACCCACCCCAGTCCACTACACGCTACACCCACCCACCCCACCCCACGCTCACACACCCCTACCCACTCACTCACTCACTCACTCACTCACTCACTCACTCACTCACTCACTCACTCACTCACTCGCTCGCTCGCTCGCTCACTCACTCACTCACTCACTCACACTTACTCGCACACTCATTCACACTTACTCACACTCACCCACCACCCCACTCATCCAACACACGCACGCACACATCCACGGACGCACACATGCATGCACAGATAAGAGTCCTTACAAAATATTTCATTCAGGTAGCTATAGTCAATGCAAAATAGGATGGTGCATTCCTTCTTGGGGTCTATAGTAATAGGCGATATCGGAGCAAACAACGATTGATGAATTTCACCTGCCTATTATATCATTGCATGCACTTGCTACTGATCACCTTACCCATATATGCAGTATATCTGCTCTAATTGAGGATTCATGCCTCGTACATTTGACAATCATAACAGAGATGTGCATGCTTTTCTGAAACTTCAATTGCCTTTCTCCTAGCAACAAATATTGGTACCATTTGTAGCTAGCGAGATCGGCTGGGTGGGGAGGTTGGTTGGGGTGGAACACTCCTTCAGTGATAAGCATTTAGACTGATCTTCACCACATCATTCCTACTGAAGTATGTAGTACTATTACCAGTGTCTAGTAAACAACTAATAAATTGATCAGTATACTGGCATCATTACCTGTTTATCAAATGGTGCTTCAATTGTCCCAGGTAACTCTTTGTCCCAGCCAATTGGCATTTCCATACTGTGGCTTCTGTCATGAACTGGTTTGGGTATCTCATATTCTTTGTCATTGTGGCATGGGCAGTACATGACATGATGCCAAAGAACACGAGATACCCAAACCATATTATCGACCTCCATTGAGGGGAATCTCTTTGAATAGCGTATCACCGGTA
This sequence comes from Chaetoderma sp. LZ-2023a, assembly GCA_034401795.1. Classification (NCBI taxonomy): domain Eukaryota; kingdom Metazoa; phylum Mollusca; class Caudofoveata; order Chaetodermatida; family Chaetodermatidae; genus Chaetoderma; species Chaetoderma sp. LZ-2023a. The sequence goes on along the minus strand of CM067371.1, from coordinate 133,830,125 downwards.
TTTGCATATGCTTTCAACTCTACAACACATAGGATGTGATCATCACGGGGCCTGTTGCCATTTCGGTGCATACAATGTCAAATAGTCGTATTGCTACTGATGATGATGATCATCATGATGATGTGTGACTGTGTTCGGCAGCTAAAGAAGTGAAAATGTCTTTCAGCTGCAATCAGGTCTTCTTCAACCTTCTACACAGTGTCGTGTCCGCTGCTGGCATCGTAAGCGACATTAGGTTCTTTCTCGTCTTATGTGTTTCTAGATTACACTCTTTGATGTCTGATCACAAAACATTTAGCAGATTGATATTGTGGCATGTTTTGCATGTTTGATACCTGGTAGCACATACGACTGCACATTCTAATGCTTTCTGAGCAGGCATATTTTCTGGAATTTGAAGAACATTGTTGAACATAGAATGAACATAGACTATCACTGTTGGGCTACCATCACCTTGTATATGACATTCTCCAAACCTTTATCCACACGTATATATTTCGTGCTTGAGCGTCTGTTGCTTGTTCATGAGCAACTGTATCCGGATCCCAACATGCGCACCACAGCTCGGGGAACACGGGAGATGGCTGTGTTGCATGTGTCACGGTGGTGGCCACTTCTTGTTCATCCTTGAGCCCGATTCTGCTCAAGGCATCGGCATTTCCATGCAGCTTTCCAGGTCTATGAACAACATTGAAGTTAAAGGCCTGCAGGGATTCCTGCCACATCGCTACCTGTCCCTTCGAATTTTTTATGTTTCTGAGCCAGCGTAGTGAGGCATGATCAGTACGGAGTGTAAATGGTCACCTGTACAGAAAGTGTTTGTAATATTTGATAAAATACACTGCAGCTAACAATTCCTTCTTAGTGTTCGCATAATGTTTCTCTATTTTATTCAGAGTACGTGAACCATAACCCAGTACCTGCTTTGGTCCATCTTCTGTGACCTGAGATAGAACTGCACCTATTGCATAAGCAGATGCATCAGTGTCTAAGATGAAATTGAGGCTAGGGTTATGATGAGCAAGAATTGGTGCGATTGCCAAATTTTCCTTCAGCGCCCTGAAGGAACCTTCACACTCACTCATCCACTCAAATGGTCGATCTTTTTCGGTGATCTGGAATAACGGGGATACAATCTCACTAAAGGGACAGATACATAATCGACGATAGTACTGGCAGAGACTGAGGAAACTCCGGGTGTCAGTGACTGAAGTGAGGGTTTGCCACTCCGCTACTGTTTTGGTTTTTGAAGGCTGAGTAGCTACTCCATCGGCGGATATGATGTGTCACAGGAACCCGAAGCTCTGTCTGAAAAGATGACACTTCTTGGGTTTGAGCTTGAGGTTTGCCGCATGAAACGGCATCATAACCTTGTCCAAATTGTACAGGCTCTGCTCAAACGAAGAGCCAACGACGATTATGTCGTTGACATAACAGAGGCAGATCTCCCATTGTAGGGCAGTTAGCATCTGCTCAATGAGACGTTCAATCTTGCGGAATTGGAAAATACTGTCTATGCATAAGAATGCGGTCTTCTCCCGGTCAGCCTCATTGATTGCTACCTGCCAGTACCCAATAGCTACGTCAAGGGTACAAAACCACTTGGCTCCGGACAAGGAATCTAAGGCTTGATCTATCCAAGGAAGCGGATATGCGTCTTTGATGATAAGATCATTAAGGTGGTGGTAGTCAATGCAAAACTGCAAAGATCCGTCCTTGCCTGCTAGTACAATGGGGGTAGCCCAGGAGGATGCCGAGAGCTCTATGATGCCTGTCCACAACATGTCCTTCACTTCTTGATGTGCCTCCACCTCCTTGTGAATAGGAAGACGTCGAATGGGTTGTCAAACGGGTTGATTATTCTCAGTGTCGATGGAGTGTCGCATGAGGTGAGTTTCTCCCAGATCCATGTCTCTGGCCGAAAAACTTTCGCGATACTTATGTAATAATCGCCGTATGTCACGTTTGTGAGATTGAGTTAAACCAACTGTGGCACACAAATAAATGTCATGCAGGTGTTCGGGTAAATCATCCTCTGAAGATGTTGCTGGTGTAGGTGCCATAGGGGTTGTCTCCAGTGATATCACATCCACCAGATGGCCACAACGAACTCCCAGTACTAGTGTTATCGGGTCTGCTGTCCCATTGAATACCCTAAATGGTATATGATCCTTGTTGGTGGTGTCCACGATCATCCGGGAACTTGTGCATTGTGTGGCGATCATGTACTCGGGGTCGGGTTCCAGCATGGCTGAGTGTGTGTTGCTTCCTAACTGTGGTACAGAGGCCCATAATCTTTCCTCTTGTCCCGGCTCAACTGTGGCCGTAGATACCAAAATCACCACACAAGTGTCATACAGTGATGATTCTGGTCCAAGCGGTATGCGGCGGCCGTGTATGTCTAATTCCTGCTGTCTTCAATGTATGACGGCTTCGCTGGCACTGAGGAAGTCAGAACCTAGCAGGGCATCGTTTTGAATAGAGGCCACTACAACTCTCTGTATGAATTGCATTTCCTCTATCTGTATCGCGAGGTTTACCGTAGCAGCCACGGGAACATTGTCTCCAGTAGTTGTTTGTAAAAATATGTTTGTAGGCCTAAGGGGTGGCTTTTTATGAGGTAGGATGCTCTCATACACGCGCTTGTTAAAAACGGTGATGGAAGTTTCAGAGTCCATGGTGGCACTAGTCGAAACGCCACTAAACAGGCAAGCACACTTGTATATTACTTTGCGGTGTGTTTGTAGAAGAGTTTCCAATGATACTGCTTGAGGGATTTCTTTTGGTGCAGTATTATCCTGTTTTTGATAGCTTCTGTAAGTGCATTTGGTGGCTGAGTGAGGAAGGGACCAACTCGTCGTCGCCGCTGCTGTGATTGCTTAGGCGATGACGGAGCTGGGAGTAACAATGGCGGTGTTGTTGATACTGGTGTGCTGTATCGTGAATTGGTGTTGACAGCAGTCTGGACAGGACTGATGCGGTCGCGGATAAGGGCCATCTGTGTTATCCACTTCTGACATTGCATCAAGGAATGTTTAGTGGATGCGCAAAAGAAGCAGTGGCGGCGCTGTGGTTTGCAGCTCTTTGGATGATGCTTCTTCTTGCGGATCCATGATGCTGAAGGCTGACTGCTGTCAGTGTTACTGTTACTGCTGCTAGATGCGGTGGGTGATGCTGTTAGGACCTGTGAGTTGCATACCCCCAAGGGACACTGGGTGTTAAATGCTTTCGCGGCAGGTCATGGTGCTTGTATAAACGTTGTTCCAGTGGTGGTACTACAACCAACCACTACTGTTTTACATAGGAAAGGTTTGTGAGATGTGGAGGTTGTTGGGTCACAACTTCTCACAGAGGGAGATGTTTGCGGTGCCATGGATGCAGTGCACTTGGTTGGCACCAACTTATGTGAAGCTGGGTGGGTGTGGTTGTGTACTGTCGCGTAAGTAGTATTTTGAGTTGTAGTGTTAGCCACCTGACGTTGTTGTCTGGAGGCCGTAGTTGAGCTGGATTGTTAGAGTGGGCACCGAAGTGACGCTATAATCGGTGCCCATTCTAGTTTAATGAGGACTCAGGTTGTGGTGTACATCTGTCAGCTGCTGGAGTTGTAGATGGAGGCCGATTTGGGCATTGTTTCTTCCAGTGGCCCAGCTGACCACATCCATAACATGTGTTTGGCGGCTGTGTGTGTGTGCTACCGTACTTGAAACTGGTTATGTAGTCGAATGTGTGGCAATAGTGGTGCTGAGTGTGGTGACTAAATTAGTGAGTGTGGAGATCTGTTTGGTTATCTCTTCCAACCTATTGTGCATGTTTTGTCTTTTATTATTGTTGTGCTGGCTCCTGCATCCGTGGGCGTTGTTGTGTCCCCCCCCCACCACCCAATGGGGCTGGCCACGCCCTCATCCTCTAGGCATGTGATTGTGACTGGTGGGGTGTTCAGATTGTGTGGTGCATGGGTCTGTTGCTAATGTGAATGTAGGTGCAAATGTGGTGTCGGTGGCGATTCAGAGGTGTGAATCGTTTACCTCATTAATTAGATGCAATTGGCGATGATTGACTTTTACCCGCTCCAAGAAATTATGAATTCTGACAGCAGTTGCTGTCAATGATTGTAAATTATTATGTTCTATACGAAACAGTTTTTCTTTGAGGGCTGGCTCACCACTCAACGCGTCGATGAAGGTGTCGAGATGAAGATGTGCAACTCCCTCATGATTGGTGCTGGGGTATGCGCATGTAACAAGTCGCCAGATACGACTTACTCACTCCGGCAAGGTCTCTCCAGCAAGTTTTTTAAGCTGAAGACCACTTGTTTCTCAAAGGGCGGTGTCTCCGAATCTCTTCGACAGCATGTTTTCCAGTTCCGTGTACATTGGTGTGGAGTCTGACCCCAAATCTACCAGGACTTGTAGTGCTTTGCCCGACAGCTTTGCAGCCAGAAACACTGCCATTTGTTGATCTATCCATCGGTTTGTCCAGCTAATAATCTCGAACTGACACTTGTAATTGGCCCAGTCACTCTCCCCACTGAATTCCGGAGGGAAAATGACTTGGCCATGGCCATGATACGGTACTATAGGTGCGAATCCTGGTCGCTGTGCTAGAGAGAATGGTGTGAACGCGGATGGTGGTCTGCATGTTGGTGGTGGTGTCGGTAGTTATTCCCGCAGCTGGTCTTGGGGATACCGCATCCGCAAAGGTGATTCCCGATGATGATGTTGTGTGCGATACATGGGTTCCGCCGAATACTGCCCTGATGCGGGTCTATAAACAGGTGTTGGTCTATAGGCTGGTGGAGGCGTTCCATGTATGTGATGCGGAAGTTCCGTAAGTCGCTGTGATGGGTGTTCTTCATACGGAGGTGGTCCAGGGGACTGACGGGGGGGGGGGGGGGGGGGCGCATGCCGTGTAATGATGTGTTCCTTCTGGTATAATATTGAAATGGATGTTCCGCATCCCCCGGTTCGTATCGCGGTACAGATTGATAATACGGCGATGACATTCTGATAGGAGGAGATGCAGGACACGGTGCATGAGGGGCAGGCCAGTGGTCACCTTTTCATGATACGGGTGAACATAATGGTCATAAAGAATTGGTGTGCCCCCCCCCCCCCATAGGGGCCTTTGTCGTGGTCGACCGTGATCCGGCAAAGGTGTTGGGTGCTTATCGCGGATATCCAACAATGTGATGTGTTGAGTACCTGCCTGCGAGGCATCGCGGAAGGTCCGCTCGCTGATCGGTGAATACTCGTGTTGATTTGATGCTGGTAGCTCCGCACCAGGAAAATTTCTGTCATAGTTGGTGAGCACGCGTGCAGTTCTCCCATCATATGATGCTACTTCCATATCTAAGGAGTGCTGATCGTTGAATGAAGGAGACTGAAACGCGTGTGTATTGAGGGTAAGCGTGGGTTTGCTTCTCGTTCATGCTCACATCGGGCACTACTTGTAGCTCACGGGGACACGTACTGGTCTGTCCTGCTGCTCGGCTCCATTGCACCATAAGTACAGGATGCACAGGAGGGCTTGTTAGCTGCGGTTCTCAGGGTTACGGATCATGCATCATGACTCTCTGAAAAGTACAAAGACCGACTTCTAGAGCCAGTGGAACGATAACGATAACGATTGCCTCCGGGATTGAATCTCACCATCTCATCCCAACTATTTGTGTCAATGGTATGACGGTCCAGAACTCAATTTAGGAGCCCAGACATGATAATTAAAAATAAACTATACAAACAATGGTACTCGTTTGTTAGCACGAGAGAGAAAATATACAGTACATAGAACTAAATTGGTGTCTTTTTAACGTGAATTCATCAGAAGTACGTCGCCAATCCTTATATATCCATGAGGTATCTCTGTAAGGGAACGTCCTAACGAGGCCACTTATATAGTTTAATATAAACCATTATACCCCTGATAAAAATATTATTATTGCAAGAAGAAAGTGCCTCACGCCGGCCTCCGTCACGGGGAAATGCCTTCAATGCTGAAGTGGAGGAAGAGAGCTGGCAAAAAGGGCCACTCTCTTGTTCAAACCTATGCTAAGTGTAGTGTGAGTCAACCTAGTGAAATTATAATTAATGTGATGCATGCTGTATTATGTGAAGGTGGGTGGATGATTACCATAGAATTCAACACCATCATCTTATGTACGTCCAAGATACTGTATTGGTAGTTACCGCTTTTATTTATGCGGTCCTTCTGCTAAATCTTAAACTGCCAGTTAGTTGTTAGATTTATATTCAAGCTTTGGCCGCAAGTGGCAGGAATTCTACCTATCTTTGATACATGAACCTGACTGACAAAGATGCTTGGTTTCCTTATGGCTACCCTCCGGAGCATCTCCCTCAGAAAGGCAGTGAGCGGACATGTTACGGAGTGACAGCTTCAGAATCACATAACGATCCGGTTACATATCACACCGCAACCACATACAACATTACTAGGACAAGTCAATATTACACAAGCAATTTGAAAAGCACATAAAAGTTTATGGCGGGGAGTGAGAGGCAGATATCCATCTCTAGTGACCTTCCCGTAAGGGTGTGGTGGGTTCCACGACCACACCCAGTCACTGTACGGAGTTAAATGGAGATGTGTGTTCTATCCATCACCCGGTGTGTCAGGATGGACCATATGAGATTCAGCTCCGGGGACTAACGTTTGCCTGTCATTAGGGTTAAGTTCCAGGATGCCCAGAGATGCACTGCTGGCCGGTTAAAATACATATATTTTCGCAGTGCTTCCTACTTTGGTGGGGTTATCTATGCTAACTGGTATCCGAAGATACAGAGGAGGTGTACGCGAAATCGACACTTTGGTCTTCACCGTTTGGAAACCCCAATAGTTCCCAAGTCAGATCATGCCAACATGGCGATGGGAGTTCCAGACAATTAATAAGTCATGCGGCTGGAGGAGTGTAGGAAGAGACAATCACTCAATATAATAAAAGGCCCTAAGGTAACTGGCCAACTTTACACAATCTAGCTGGTGTGCGGTGTTACATATTCACTACATGCGGAAAAGAGGCGTATAAAATGACTCCTAAGGAGCAGTTGTCCCTAACTACTTTTAAACCATCCTATCGAGCTAGAATAGCCAGGTTTAGTCGATCACATGTCAGGTTCGCACAATGAAAACGTGCGCAGTGACTTCAGTGTAAAATTGATGCAGATTTATTGTCGCCTAGCATACTGTGGTCCTAGTATTTTATATAAAATAAACAAAACAAGTAACTAGGATGGCTGCTGCCATACATATAAGCAACTATCTCAATATTGACAATAAATCACGTCATAGGACCTTGCGGTGCTCGTTAGTCATAAGCACAAAAATAAAAGTAATATATACATTAGATATAAATTTTAAGATGCAGTCTCAGATGACCGGTCAGTACCTATTAGTCATCAGTACCTGTAAAGAAACAAATGAATACAATAATACAAAGATATAGCTAAATGAGTACCTATTAGTCATCAGCTCAGAAAAAGTTCAGAAGCTGCATCACAAATGAGGAACGTGAGATGCCACGATTCTGGAGTTGCTGGGAAATCTCCGCAGGTGAACTGTTGGTGCGGTTCACCCTCAAAGATGGTGAAGAAGAATGACTGTAGTTGCGGATGTCCACTAAATAGTCATAATAGCTTATACAAATAATTTAAGCAGATTAATAAAAAGTTCCATACTATATCGGAAGATTGAAAGCTACCCGTAACATGAAGGGCTACAGTTGAAAGTTATGATTATAATATGCATGTGCAACTTCTGTGTACACAATACATGGTGCACCGCATAGCTCTTGCGGCATACCAGGCAATGTCCCACTAGACTGCGGCCTAAAAGTGAATTAACACACGACATGCTGCACGGAAGTTTGATCGCCACTTTTCAGCATGGTTTGGCAGATCTGATGAGTTGTCCACCAAGATTCACCACTTGTTCTACATACTGAAGAGGTTACATTTGGGCCGCGGGGTCCATCCACAGGGAGGCTCCTCCAAAGGTCGGATATGAGTGATGCTTCTATTAATTTAGTTGCCCACGGATGGCCATCTGGGGGCGTACAAAAACTAGATGCGGATGTTCGATTGCGGGCCAGAGACTAAGAACTGAAATCCGAAGGGCACCGCTGCGGTTATACGGGAACCACAGTCAGTAAGCAGTTGCTCACGTCTTGCACTGCTCTGGCCACACAACCTGCCACTTGTTCATTCTCGACGAAGTGTGGTCTCGATTCTTGGTTTTACGTTCCTTTTATGCTATGCGTGCCATCATAGGGAGGACGCCCAGCCAATCAGCGGGCGATCTGTAGCCAATCGGTGCGCAGACAGGAAGGGTGAGGACGCTGTCACGTGATAGACATACTCCCCCATTCACTTAGTACATACACGTATTTATGACGTCCTTGTAATATTTTGAAAATAATTTCAACGAGCTAAACTCGGCCATTTCTGGTCTGATTTTAAAAACGTAAATAGTTTTAGAATTCTCGTCTCATTCCGGTCCTGATAAGTACCAATCACGATGAGAACAGTGGAATTTAAAGAAATTACATGCACCAACCCTGTACACTTTAGTATGCATTCTCTCCCAACGCTGACACGTGTTGTCAGGGAAGCTCTGGCGTGCGCGCATGCACGCTACGCCATCTCACTGACTTAGACGTTTCACATAAACCTCTCTCATATGGCTTTATACACGTGTACTATCCTACTCAGGGAGGCGCGCTCGGAATGCATCCGGAGCGGTCGCTCTGTACTCATCTGTGCTGGGACGGTCCATATCCGTCCGGCTGATCCGCGCTACATATAGCGCACATACATATTTTATAACTCTTCTGTGAATAGCATGGTATTTGTGCAAATCGGCTGTTTTACTACTTAATAAGGATGTACGTATGATCATTCTATTCTGCAGCTGTAGTAGTAGTAGAAACATTGTACAGCTGCAATCAGTCCTTCTTCACTTTTGCCCACTGTGTCTTGTCCTCAGCCGAAATCCTTAGCTTCCTCAGGTCCATTCTTGACTTGCGTGTACCGAGTCTTGCTTTCTTGAGGTCACCTCGTAGTACGCTTAGCAGATTTAAGCAATGCCATCCTCTCCTGGCTTTGTATTTGCTGGCTCCAAGAAAGACGAACATGGACCATCTTTTCTGGGCGACTTTTACAGACAGCGACGACGTATTACACATCTTGAATAGCGCATCATTGGAAAAGATTGCTGTCTGGCCATCGGTGTCCAGTGATGGTGCGTAGGTGTTGGGGTGGCAGGCATCGAGTTTGTCTAGAGCTCCCTTGGAGTTGCCCAGCAGTTACAGTTATAATGCATCAAGGAAACGTAGTCTTTTTATCAAGGGCATCTTTGATCTACGAATCCATAGCTTCCAGAAGGACTGGAAAGCTATGTTCCCCATGATGCAGCAATGTCAGCAGTACTGCAAAGCAGTGAGACCAGGATTTGACTAATAATAATCATGCTGATGAATATTTGGAAAATAATGTTACTGGATACGACGTGTGGGGGGGGGGGGGGCAACATATTTCGACAAACCCTACAACAACTTTTGAACAATATTAACGCCTCCAGCCGTTTAGACCTTATATAGGCCATTGTTCTGATTGGCCGCGAGATGTTACGTGACCCTGCCTTTGTCCTGCCCCCTTCAGGGTTTCCACGCACCTTCAAACGTGACATCAATCATTGGCACACATCAAAAGATCTACATCACCAAAATGCAGGGAAGGGATAGGGGGCTGGTCTGATTGGTCGAGATAGACGTCATCGATATTTGAATTATGAGACGCCAACACCCCCCCCCCCCCCACCTCCCCAACACCCACCCTACCCCTACCACCCACCCCCGCCAATAATATTCTAACCGAAGTTATATTAGCCCGACTAGAGTTATCTCTGCTGAATGAACGCCTTAGCCAATCGTGTATCAACTTAACCCTTCAAATGTCAAACCTTCTATTTCAAACCAGCTAAAACCTGCTATGTAGTGGTCTTGAGGCGTGTCTATTTGCAGGCCAAGAGAAGAGTATTTTTTTAATATTTACTACTGAAATGACTGGCAGTCATTCCAGTGGTAAATTATCAAAAATATTCTTCTCTTGTCCTTCAAATGGACACCGGCTAACCAAAAACTTAAATTAACGTTAACGTTGCCCTTTTGATGGTCAAGTCGGCCAAAACTCCACTGGTAAATTAAAAAAATAGTCTTCTAAAATTATAATTACTTTTAAAATGTTGACCATTAAAACAATTCACTGCTATAAGTAGTATTCTGAGCGTCGGGGTGGAGTGGGGGTGAACTTTAGAAAGTATAGGCCTATGAATTGGTTGACTTGAAATGTGGAGCATGGATTATGGATACCATGCTTCCGGAATTCACGTAGGTTTGTGCTACAGCTGAATTTATCCTGAATGTGTTACAGAGGTAGCTGCCTTGATTAGGCTACATTGTAAACTCGTGGGTTGGTGCTGGGTAGGGTGGATGTGGTGGTCATGGGAGCATCAATCGTTTAATTCTGACCTCAGCACTGGTCTTATATATTTACCCTCGACCAGTAAGAGGAAGAGGGATCGCTATCGTGTCTGTCTGGCCGTCCGTCCGTCTGTCCAGACGTCCGTCCGTCCGTCCGCCTGCCTGTCCGGAGATGTAACTCAAAACTACAGATACAATTATGCTAAGATTTTAACACAACGATTCAAGAAGTAACTTGCCAGGCAAGACGATTTTCAGGCGCTGGCCGTTATCCAGATAAAAGAACCTGTGCCTGGATGGGTTCAAATTCTGGATCTGTGAATCGCTCGGACACTATTGGTCCGATTGGCTCACATTTTAACACAGGAAAGATGCCACAACTTTTGGTGGGGCCCGGAAAGAAAATCCGAAAAATATGCGAATAATCCGAAAAACTTTGCAAAATCCGAAAACTGTTTACAGTGTGATGCAAAGCGGGAGGGTGAGGGTCAGCAATCTCTGATGTAATAATATTATACTATGTTACTACGACTCATCGATCGACCGACCCACCGACCGACCTACTTCGTCCAAACTAAACAATGTCTGTATTTTTTGTTTAAGATATCATCGGGAGCGGATTTGAGGATTGCTGTGTTTACAAATGCGGAAATTCTCCAGCTTCTTGCGGACAGTAGATAATTACTAGACAGTGTTGTCCTCATCTATCTCATGAGCTATTAAATTACAGCCAATTAAATTATCACCAGCTTTAATTACGTCACCATATTGCTCCTGTCGTTGTTAGAGAAAGCGGAACAACACGGCGGGTGTTTACAAGGCTCGTTCAGAAATTGCGATAATCTAGGACATATATACATCGGTCTACCTTTAATAAAACCAGTACCTGTCTTAGGGGCGACAACTCATTCTGTCACCGAGCGATATCTATAAAAGGCCGTCAATATGCAGGGAGGACAGCCAATACACGGCGAGGAATTGGAGGAAGAAGACGAGGAAATGACAGCCGCCGAGAGAGACCTCGCGGATGACGCGCAATGGAAGATTATTCAAAAGAATACCTTTTCCAGGTGGGCCAACGAGCACCTGAAGACAGTGAACAAGCAGTTAGCTAATTTGGAGACGGACTTTGCCGATGGATTACGTCTAGTGTCGTTAATTGAGGTGTTGGCCGGCAAAAAATTCAAACATGTCAACCGGAGGCCCAACTTCCGTACTCAGAAACTTGAGAATGTCACCATGGTCCTTGAATTTCTGGAGAGAGATGAAGGAATTAGGATTGTCAACATTGGTAAGTGAATTATTTAAATGTACATGTTGGATAGTTCATTAAGCCCCCCCCCCCCCACGTGTCTTATTCAAGTGTGTTACTCACCACTATTCTAAAACATTGACCAGTTAAATTTGACGCAATCAATCGTAAAACTAAAAGTCCAAGAAAGTGTTTTAACCCTTTAATTAATGGTCAAATTTATTCTAAAAAGAAAAAAAATCTGAATATGTGCTTATTATAATGTCCATTTGCAGGCCAAGAGATAACAATTTTTTTTAATTTACCACTGGAATGACTGGCTTGGTTATAATTCTCTTGGCCTGCATATGGACATTTCTGATGACCACTGCTGAGGCTGGTTTTGGTCAGCTTTGCCATTAAAGGGTTAATATGATCTCATACATGATAATTACCATAAGAAATAGAATCTGTATGAAAGCTGTTGCTGCATAAGAAAAACAGCTGCATCACCGTTCAGTCAAATTATTTAGAAAATATTCACATTGTGTATTCCTTTAACCCTCACAGACCAGAAACTATATACAAATCCTTTCAAATGTAAAGTATATTCTGTTGAATATATATATATATATATGTTGCTGGCATAGGTGCTGAAGGGTTTCCAGTCATATTAGTTTCAAAATATTTAACAGCTTATTTTGTCTGGTTATCTTGAAATTGAGACACCGGGCCTACATGAGGTTAAAGTGTTAATAGCAAAATCATTGGCCAGCATGCAGGATTAAGTGCATTAACAAGATTAGAGTTAAATTGTTTGACTGTTTAGCATATAAAGACAGAATGCATTGGAGGACAATGGAGGTCATTCAGGAAAGTATGTCAAGGCCATTAATATTACATTAACCCTGGTCTGCAAATGGCCATTTCCCAAGACCACTGCAGAAGACATTTTTTGGCTGATATGAGTGTTACCAACTCAATTATCAATGGGTTGAGGGAGTGTTTTTCTAAAATGTAGTATTGTGTGGGTGGGAGTAGGCAGGTGATAATTTTTCAATAGTCACAATACAGTAGTCATATGTATTGACAACTTAGACAACTGGCCCATCCTCTTAAAGCAGGTGGTGCCTTAATACTGGAGAGGTGCTCATGTCATTGAGATGTGGTTTGTGGCTACAAGATGGTGGTTCTTGGAAGTTTTCTTACAGTGTTCGACAAATTTTAACCCTTTAATGGTCAAATTTGGTCAGCAAAATTTAAATCTGCCTATTGAATGTCGATTAACAGTCCAAGCGAATAAAATTTTTGAAAATTTATTACTCGAATGGCTGGCTTGGTTATCGAGCCAGTCATTCTAGTGGTAAATTTTTGAAAATTTTCTCTTGGCCTGTAAATGGACATTCCACAAGACCATGACAGAGGCGGGTTTTGGCCAGCATAACCATTAAAGGGTTAAAACAATGTATGTAATTTCTTCCAATATTGTCAAACCTGTCTATAGTCAACACCTCTGTTGGGGAACCACTTGACAATCATTTGTTAACACTTCTTACTCATGACAACCCGTCTTATGAACACCATCTTGTGGCCCCAATAGCACTTGCTGCATGGCAAGTGACGTGGATTAAACGACCACCTGTCTTACTGACCACCTTTTCGGATCAGTGCGAATACATCTAGGGCCGTATTCACGAAGATTGCCTCAGGGTTTGTACTGGTCATGGAAAGTCATGGAATTTGAAAATTTACATTCCAGGCCTCGAAAGTCATGGAAAATTAGTATTCTTTTATCATAGGTCGTGAAAAATGGTAATCATGCAAAATAAAAATAAATCTGTTGGCATAAATCATGCAATTAAAATTATGGCAAAAGCTTTTCAATACAAAGCTGTGGCTTGGTTGTTGTAAGAGAAGTAATATTCAGACGTTTTGCCAAATAACTCGGATCTTATTTTTGTAGCTACATTATAAACACAAATCTCATAGATATTAATTCTTGGAGGTCATGGAATTGGTTAATTTTGGTTATGAAAGGTCATGGAATTTCAAACACAGGAAGGTGTACGAACACTATTGCCTAACTTGCATACACGCTGAACTGTCTGCACCTATTTAGAAGACCTAACTACATCATATTCACAAACAACTGGCAAAATATTCATCTAAAGTACATGACTACAGACGTAGGCATTATTTTAAGACATATCATTTTTACGCCTTTTTCATACTTAAATACCTTCCTGAATATGGCCCATGGTCAGTATGGTTACACAGGTGTTCACAGACCAAAGGCATGTACCTAGAATTAAGGCATATAGGTCTACATTCTCCCATCTGTCATTCTATCTAGAGCATCGCCCTATACCTGGGTTCTGCTTATTTAAATATGTGGTCTGAGTGTACATTACATAAGCGGCCCTATTATTGTTCTCATAAGGCATGTTGGCAGGCTTGTTGACAGGATATAATGTAAACTAGGACACTCCTTCAGTTATATGAGATGTGTCTGAACTTTCACTGATACACCACACCCACCCACCCTTTGTCAATTTCAAATTAACAGCTCACAGAATCTGTTGAATATTTTGAAATTAATTTGACTGAAGTCATTGCTGCTTAAGGCGGCAACAATAGCCTCCAGTCAAACTATTATCAAAATAATCAACAGCTTTTGAATATGGGTGTTTTGAGATTTGTATGTCAGGATTTCATCAGTGAAAGTGTTAACCAGAGCAGTCCCACTATTGTTGTAATAATCTACACCACATTGAATTCCTAGCATGTAACTCAGATCAGTTAACTCTTCCACCATACCCATACCAGAAATGACACGACCATTTTGATGTAAGGAATAATGTGTTGAATATTTTGAAATTTTTTGTTCGAGAACTGAACTGAACATGCTGCAATGTCAGAAACAGGTTCTGGACACTCAAATAAAAATTTTTTTTTTTTTTATTGCCACTTGTGTGTTAATCTTGAAATTGAGACACTGGAGTTCCAATGCATTGTAATACCCTACAGGCAATAACTGTCTCACTGCAGCTAGCCCCAAAACAATAATTTCAATCAGCAAAAACTCTTTACTTGCTTAATATTTTGAAAACAATTTGACTGAAAGTTGTTGGTGGCTTAGCCACCAACAACTTTCAGTCAAATTGTTTTCAAAATATTTAGCAGGCTAAGAGATCTAGTCCTTGGAATATGTCGTCTGCAAAAACTGAGCAGTCAGATGGGTAATTATTATAGCTCGTTAGTCGCATTGCATTTTTAAATTAACTCATTTCATCGTGTATGTCACAGACTGCAATGTGTATACATGATTCCTATTTGAAAACAATTTGACTGAAAGTTGTTGCGGCAACAGCTTTTCAGTATATATTGTTTTTTTGGACCATTTGATATGTTTTATGTATAGATCCATTCTTGATGCTACTGCCTACCTGTAGTTGGTTATCTAGGTGAACACTGACCGTACATAATTCTAGCTTAATATATGCACATATATGTAATTGCTAATCAAACGGTTATTACCGGTATGTGGTAACTGGTTTATTTGTGAACTTTCATGAGTCTTGGGCACAGTCTGAAAGCTAAAAACTGCTGTTCAAACATTTTGATGACAATTTAACTAATGAGAGTTATTGTTTCCTTTTGATTTGCATCATGTATTGTTTTCAGGGTTTCATACTGACGAGGTTGTACACTGATTGCATGGTGAATAATTATGATCTCTGTGGAGATAATGAATGGTGTATAACCCTTTAACACTCATATCAGCCGAAAATGGCCAAGAGAAGACTATTTTAGAAAATTTATCACTGGAATGACTGGCTCAATAACCGAGCCAGGCATTCCAGTGATAAATTTTCAAAAATAATCTTGATCTGCAAATGGATGTTTTCTATGAGAAAATTCAAATTTTCTTGAAAAAATTAAAGGTTTAAACGGTTAAACATGAGTGATAATTATTGAGTTAAACGGTTAAACATGAGTGAAAATTATTGAGTACAAGTGGTACTTGCAGTTTATGATAATTGAGGCTGGCATGCAAGCATTACTACAGTTAGAGCTCACCTGTTCTATAAGGACAGAACGGTATATACATGTAGATGACAAGCTTTTTTAGGATGTAATAACTTGTACTATGTACAGTACATGTTCAATATTTTAGGTTTAATATTATTGGAAGGCATGTTTTCCGTAGGCTTTATTTATGTGCTGTACTGTGTAATATTTTCAGCATTTTGAGGTTGATTTGACTGGAAGTTTCTTTCTCTAGGGTTCCTATGAAGTAGAATTATGACACGGCTTGAAGATAGCAGTAAAAAAGGCAAAGCAATGTTGCCGTAACAGCTTTCATAATTTTCGGGTCAATGTCTTAGGACATCACAGCAGACTATGTCTCATGAGGCAGGGCATGAAGGCAACATTTGGGCTTTCTCAAGCAACCAGGATCAAGAACCCATTTTTCCCCTTCTACAGTACATTACAGTCAGAGTATGTTCAGTGTTGCTATCTACATAGTACATTACAGTCAGAGTATGTTCAGTGTTGCTATCTACATAGTACATTACAGTCAGAGTATGTTCAGTGTTGCTATCTACATAGTACATTACAGTCAGAGTATGTTCAGTGTTGCTATCTACATAGTACATTACAGTCAGAGTATGTTCAGTGTTGCTATCTACATAGTACATTACAGTCAGAGTATGTTCAGTGTTGCTATCTACATAGTACATTACAGTCAGATTATGTTCAGTGTTGCTATCTACATAGTACATTACAGTCAGAGTATGTTCAGTGTTGCAATCTACATTTATAGATTAATTTTGGGTACTTTATTTAGCAGTCTGTATGAAGGTCACCACCAAGGCAATAGAGGAGGGCACCTAAGTCAGTTGTTAATAAGATAGCAAAATGGAGGGACACCAATGCAAGAGGCATGGGCAAGCAACGCAAATGCCTTGGTCGCCGTGGTTTATTTCGGGCCCTTTTCTGGATAGTTGATGTGGGGGGTGAATGTTAGATTAGCCATAGGATAATGTTTGTGTTAATTTTGGGTGGGTAGGTGAAAGTACTGGTGGAATTGCATAAAAGTCATTGACTGCTTTCGAGTACCTAATTTCTAGGTCTAATTCCGGCCATGTCTAGGCCAGCTGTTTTTTATGTTCAGTCTGTGATGCCATTGTGGCGAACTTCCCATGGTTTCAAAGGGCCATATCTCTTAGTCAGTCAGTCACAGAAGCTAATGTTCCAGGCTGTATCTAAATAAAAAAGATAAAAGACTGACCTTTCTGACCAGGTCCAGGTCAAATGACCAGGTCAAATTCTGGATCTGTGGATATCTTGGAAACTACTATTCCTATTTGGCTCCAATTTTAACTTTTGGTGTGATCCAAAAAAATCTGGAATATGCGAAAAAATCCAGAACCAGCAGCTACTGAGATTCCATGGACCTTGTTACACTGGTACCCATTTATACCCCTGGGTGGCAAGGAGTTAGGAGGTCGCCATGTTTCCAACAACGACGAGATACTCCATCAGTAAGGTGTGAACCGGGTGAAACTGCATCATACGGGTGGGTGGGTGGGTGGGAGTGCTTCTATTATATACACACCGTACTATGTGTATTAATAGTTAGTGTCATCCATGAGTGTGTACATCTTAAAGTTGTATATAGACATGGTACCCTGAAGATTCTAGTTCTAATTCTGAGGATGGTATTATATATGAAACTTAATAAATAGTTTCAGAAAAGTCTGAGTGATAGTTAGAGCATGGACCGCTAGATGCGGTGCTGTAATTTGCCTGATACATGTAGGGCAGTATAGGACATAGGTTTGCTAATTTGGCTGATACATGTAGGACAGTATACGTCTGTCTACATGCAGAATGATTGCACGTATCACTGTTTCAATGAACTCTTTGCGGTCAAAGTCAGTTGAGATGAACTTTGAGGTTTTAATTTTTGTCTCGCCTGCGAAACAGAAAGCGATACATGTGTCACTTTTTGCGGCGCGATGATACTGAGGTCAAAGGTCATAGTCACTGTGACCTTGATACAAAACTGTTTTTTCAATGTTACGGTCAATGTCACTGTGATAAACATGAGACAGGCGAGACATTTAATTCCGTGGAATTCTTGTTTGCCAAATACTCTTGTGTCATCGCACATAACTTCAATAATATCTTCTACCAATCTGTTCAGTTAGATGATCATTAGTCATTTAGTCTCGATTGTTTATTACTGATGCATGTGTCCTGGTGCTTAGATATATAGTGCACTTTTTCCCTAAGGATATCCTGTAACAGGTCATGAGTGCTGCTTGATTAGCCCAGCAAAGGGCGGGTCATATAAGGGCATACTATGGATGTCACACCAGCTACTATAGATGACATTGGGGAAGGGGTGGGGGGTAAAGCCATATATTATTCATCTCATATTGTGTCATTGTTATTATAGCACTTTAAAGGTGACAAATTGTTCAGTGTACACATTACTTAGTAGTTTGCCATTATATGACCCACATATATATATATATATAAAACCTTTAGTTGAGCCTCACCATAGACTATAAATACAAAAATCATCAATTGTATTAATTACAAATATGCTCCTGAATATTAATTTGAATTGCAGCAACAGATTTTTGATGCTTTCAAAATATGTATCAATTTACTTCTATGGTGACCAAATTGATGTACACTCCTGGACAAATTGGGATAAACAGAGCAGAGTACATGAAGTTTAAACGGCCGATTTCTAGGTTCAAATGAAGGATTGATAAAGTACTGGTACTTAAATTTCAATCAATAACCCTTTTAATATTACACGAAGTTTGGGAAATCAGTATCAGAAGTCTTCAAAATAAGCCACCCCTCTTCAGATGTGGCTCCAACCAATCATCCAAGAGTGAATTATTTGCTGTGAGAAGCAGGAGTCTTAGCCATTTCTGAATCTTTTATCCAGTCACTCCCTTACTTTAATCTGAACTTTAACCCTTGAACTTATTCAAAAAAATTTCAAATTTCTCGTAGAAAATGTCCATTTACAAACCAAGAAAAGAGTATTTTTGAACATTTACCACTGGAATGACTGGCTCAGTTATCGAGCCAGTCATTTCTGTGGTAAATTTTCAAAAATAATCTCGGTTTGTAAATGGACATTTCTCAAGACGACTGCAGAAGCCGTTTTTGACTGATATGAGTGTTAAAGGGTTAGCGTGAACATATATGTTAACCATCGCACTGCTCACTTTTTGCAGACAACGTATTCCAAGGGTTATATCTCTGGACCTGCTAAATATTTTTAAAACAATTTGACAGAAAGTTGTTGGTAGCTGAGCCACCAACAACTTTCAATCAAATTATTTTCAAAATATTCAGCAAGTCAAGAGTTTTAGCTAATTGAAATTATTGTGTGGTGACTTGTAGCAGCGAGACAGTTAAGTCCTTGGATTACCACCAAAGATTTCTATGATTACCACGCACCTATAATTGTGTGGGTGCGTGCGTGCATGCATGAGTGTGGGTCTAGATGACTACTGGTAAAACAGGTTGTGTTGATTTAATGTTGTGAAACTTTATTACTGAATAAAAAAATATTTACCAGGTACCCGGATCTGTAGTTGGTGGTTTGGTTTTGCCGAAAAGATACAGGCAAACCTGTGTATAATTGATAAATCCAGCTTTAGCTTTGGCCCACCCATCTCTAGCTCCACTTCATGGCCATCACCCACGCTTTGCCTGTGTTGATCAATCCAACCTGTAGCTCCCTCAATCTCAATGTCCAGAGAACTATACACAGGTACATTTAAGTTGTCGAATACGTTGAACCTAATTTGACTGGGTGCTGTGCTGTTGCCCGCCTATGACAATAATAGCGCTCAGTCAAATTAGTTTTAAAAATATTTAACAGAATGTTTATTAAATAGTAAAGACAGTGTACAATTTGTACAACTTGATGGACTATTAAGCATTTATGACTAACTTAGTTAATCTCGTTAATTGTCAAGCTGACCAAAACCGTCTTCAGTGGTGGTTGAGAAATTTATCCATTTGCATACCAAGAGAAACCTCATTTTGGAGGTTTATGACTGGAATGGCTGGCTTGATAGTCCAGCCAGACATTCTTAGTACTAAATTTACAAAGAAGTTGAAATGGACAGTGACTGGGTAAATTCTTCATGTTCTTAACTCTTTAACACTCATACCGGTCAGAAATGGCTTCTGCAGTGTTCTCGGGAAATGCCCATTTGCGGACCAAGAGAAGACTATTTTTGTAAATTGACCACTGGAACAACTGGCTCGATAACCGAGCCAGTAATTCCAATGCTAAATTTTCAAAAAAAGTTCTAATAGACGTTTTCTATGAGAAAATTTAAATTTACTTGAACAAATTCGAGGGTTAAATTGTTACGGTATATGACCACATGTCCTATTGAACATCTATCTTGTGGCCCAAGAACCAATGATTTAACCATCTGACTACTTGAGTTTTTGGTGGCAACATATTCTTGAGTTTATATCTCTGGACGTGCTAAATATTTTGAAAACAATTTGACTGAAAGTTGTTGGTGGCTAAGCCACCAACAACTTTCAGTCAAATTGTTTTCAAAATATTCAGCGACTCCGCTTCTCAAGAGATTGCGCTCATTGAAATTATTATCGGCGAGACAGTTAATTATCAAACTACTACAAATAATAGCAAATACCCTTTTGATGAGTCATAGTTTAGTAATGAATATTTTCTTTGAAACAGGCTCCAGGTGAACATGCATGTACAATATATACCTGTACAAGGCGGTCTGACATATTTGCATTGCGGTCGAGATCTCAATGTCTACAATATTCAATCTATACACATTCTGCTTATATATCATTAACCATTTAATGGTCAAGACTTGTCAAGATTTCTTCTAAATGGTTTCCCATTTTCTGGCCAACAGTCACGAGGAGACGTTTTAAAATCTTACCGCATACACTGGAATCCCTGGCTCAGTTATTGAGCCAGTCATTCCAGTGGTCAAATTTTTAAATTAATCTTCTGTTGACCTACAAATGGACATTTATGAAGATAATGCGAAAGGCCAGTTTTGGCGGGCTTGATTATTAAGGGGTTAATATTGAGCGTGACTGATTTTCATTGCTTTAAAATGCCAGCTTCAACAACTAGAACCTGTTTCTGTTTTCAATATCATTTGTGAATGAACTGTGCTGTTCGTTCCGGTTCCCTGAATATCATATGTTATTATAAAATGTACACATGAAAGCCTGTGCCTCTGTGGAATGTGTTGTGTGTGTGTGTGTGTGTGTGTGTGTGTGAGTTAGTGTGTGTGTTAGTGTGTGTGTTAGTGTGTGTGTTAGTGTGTGTTAGTGTGTGTGTGTGTTAGTGTGTGTTAGTGTGTGTGTGTGTTAGTGTGTGTGTGTGTGTGTGTGTGTTAGTGTGTGTGTGTGTGTGTGTGTGTGTGTGTGTGTGTGTGTGTGTGTGTGTGTGTGTGTGTGTTAGTGTGTGTGTTAGTGTGTGTGTTAGTGTGTGTGTTAGTGTGTGTGTTAGTGTGTTAGTGTGTGTTAGTGTGTGTGTGTGTGTGTGTGTTAGTGTGTGTGTGTGTGTGTGTGTTAGTGTGTGTGTTAGTGTGTGTGTGTGTGTTAGTGTGTGTGTTAGTGTGTGTGTTAGTGTGTGTGTTAGTGTGTGTGTTAGTGTGTGTGTTAGTGTGTGTGTGTGTGTGTGTGTTAGTGTGTGTGTTAGTGTGTGTGTTAGTGTGCGTGTTAGTGTGTGTGTTAGTGTGTGTGTTAGTGTGTGTGTTAGTGTGTGTGTTAGTGTGTGTGTTAGTGTGTGTGTTAGTGTGTGTGTTAGTGTGTGTGTGTGTTAGTGTGTGTGTTAGTGTGTGTGTTAGTGTGTGTGTTAGTGTGTGTGTTAGTGTGTGTGTTAGTGTGTGTGTTAGTGTGTGTTAGTGTGTGTTAGTGTGTGTGTTAGTGTGTGTGTGTGTTAGTGTGTGTGTGTGTTAGTGTGTGTGTTAGTGTGTTAGTGTTAGTGTGTGTGTTAGTGTGTGTGTGTTAGTGTGTGTGTTAGTGTGTGTGTTAGTGTGTGTGTTAGTGTGTGTGTTAGTGTGTGTTAGTGTGTGTGTGTGTTAGTGTGTGTGTTAGTGTGTGTGTGTGTTAGTGTGTGTGTGTTAGTGTGTGTGTGTTAGTGTGTGTGTTAGTGTGTGTGTGTGTTAGTGTGTGTGTGTGTTAGTGTGTGTGTGTGTTAGTGTGTGTGTGTGTGTGTTAGTGTGTGTGTGTGTGTGTGTGTTAGTGTGTGTGTGTGTTAGTGTGTGTGTGTGTTAGTGTGTGTGTGTGTGTGTGTTAGTGTGTGTGTGTGTGTGTGTTAGTGTGTGTGTTAGTGTGTGTGTTAGTGTGTGTGTTAGTGTGTGTGTTAGTGTGTGTGTTAGTGTGTGAGTTAGTGTGTGTGTGTTAGTGTGTGTGTTAGTGTGTGTGTTAGTGTGTGTGTGTGACGGCATAGTAAGTAAATTTAATATGACTAATTCCCCGTGAAATTACTCCTGTATTCTGAAAATACATTGCTAACATTCAATACTAACCCTTTAATGGTCAAGAAAATTTATATATCTGCCTATCCGAATGTCCATTTACAGGTCAAGAGAATACAATTTTTGAAAATCTATCACGGGAATGACTGGCTCGGTTATGCTGTGGTCCATTTGATTGCTATCCTTGAAAATTTACTCCTCGATTGAAGAAGCAGGAATTCCACATGTAAATTATGCTAAAAATAGTATTCTGTTGACCTGCAAATCGATATTCAATATTAACCATATATATATTAATTTCCTGGATAATTTAAAATTTGTATTCATTAACGTGTAAGATTCACTGACGGGTTACATTCACTGACTGCATGGTAGTCATGGCAACACAGCACATTTCTGTCAAATTGTTCTATGCACACTTGATCTGCACAGCCAGGTTTCTTGAGATAGACCTTCTCTATTATATAACTCTATAGATGATCTGCACAGCCAGGTTTCTGGAGATGGAGCTTCTCTATTATATAACTCTATAGATTTGCAGGCAAACAGTTCAGAATGAAAGGTTCTAACCTATGCAGTCAAGGGTAGAGAGAAGAGAGAGAGCATCAAGTACATGATAACATCATGATGACCTAACATGATCATATCCTTTTGAATATTGTAAACCTAATGTATCAGCTTTCAATCAAATTAGTTTTTTGGTATATGACCCTTTAACTGTCAAATATTGTCACGAAAATTTTCTCATTAAAATTGTCCATTTGCAGAGCAAGAGAAGACGATTTAAAAAAATTTAACACGACAGTAGCTTGCTCGATAACTAAGTCAGTCATTTCAGTGGTAAATTCTTTAAAATAGTCTTCTTGGTCTGCAAATGGATATTTCTCAATTCTACTGCAGCTTAGGCATCAAAGGGTATTTCAGTTTCCAGGCTTTGAAGATGAGATTCTGACATCTTAGTACTGAGCCTGAAAATATTACATTTCATTCATTCTATTGTTAACCTTTACCACACTGTTGTCGAAATTTTCAATTTTCAAATTAAACTAAAAGATGAACTGGTGTTGAACATCTTCCACCAAAATAGTTGAAAAATGTACACCAGTTTCTTTGCTATTGCCACAGTAAAAGATAGAGTATTGACATCAGAGTCAGGAAGTTTAATGCCTATTTAATCACTTACTAATTACATGCATATATTTATAATGGTGTTTTTTGTCTCGCCTGCGAAGCAGGATCGGATCGAGACATAGGTATCACTTTTCCTGCGTAAACTTTTAAGTTAAGTTTATATCTCAGCAATGCCTGATCCAATTGGAACCAAACTTGGGTGCATGGTAATATACATCAAAAGGAAGCAGCCCGCCGATAAAAAGGCCATGAGGTCATGGTTACAGGGGTCAAAGGTTACAGTATAATCTTTGTTAAGTTTTTGCGTTAAACAAAAGTTATTGTCTTATATCTCAACAATGCCTGATCCAATTGGAACCAAACTTGGATACATGGAGATATACATCGTAAGGAAGCAGCACGCTGATGCAGGCATCACGAGGTCAAGTTTATGGTGTCAAAGTTCACGGTATAATCTTTGTTAATATTTTACATTAAGTTTTTGCGCTAAACAAAAGTTATTGTCTTATATCTCAGCAATGCCTGATCCAATTGGAACCAAACTTGGATACAGGGTGATTTACATTTAACAGAAGCAGCATGCTGATGCAGCATCATGAGCTCAAGGGTAGGGGGGGGGTCAAAGGTCACAGTATAATCTTTGTTAATATTTTACGTTAAGTTTTTGCATTAAACAAAAGTTAATGTCTTATATCTCAACAATGCCCGATCCAATTGGAACCAAACTTGGGTACATGGAGATATACATCGAAAGGAAGCAGCACGCTGATGCAGGCATCATAAGCTCAAGTTTATGGTGTCAAAGTTCATGATATAATCTTTGTTTTATCGCCTGCGAAGCAGAAAGCGAGACATATGTGTCATTTCCGATGGCGACGGCGTCAACAATGTTAAGTTTTTGCATTAGCAAAACCCCTCAGCTTATACTCCAGGATCAGTAATCCTATTGCAACTAAACTTGGCTATGTGGTTTACCTGTACAGTTAGGAAGCAGCATGATGATGCTGAGGTCATAAGGTCAAAGGTCAAGGTGATGATGCAAAAGTGTTTTTTCAATGTTAAGTTTTTGCGTTTAGCAAAAACTCTCGGCTTATCTTTCAGGATTGATTTATCCTATTGAAACTAAACTTAGATACAGTGTTACCTATAATGTTAGGAAGCAGCATGATGACACTGAAGTCACAACGTCGGAGTTCAAGGTCATTTCAAAATTACTTAATGTTACCAGAACTAATCTTAGAACATGGTCCCCTATAATAATCACTAGATCCAAGGTCAGCGTCATCGTAGCCTTGATATTTCACCTCTGTCATGTTTGTATTTCAATTCAGCAAATCATATGTATTTCAGGACTGGTTAATCCTATTGTAACTAAACTTGAATAGATGGTTACCTATAATGTTAGGAAGCAGCATGATAACACAGAGGTCAGAATGTCAAAGGTCAATGCCACTGTGACAAACAGGAGACAGGCGAGACATTTAATTCCGCGGAATTCTTGTTATTCACTTTTCATGTGTTTTTAGCCGTAACCCTTTAACACTGATATTGGCCAAAAATGGCTACTGCAGCGGTCTTTAGAAAGGTCCATTTGCAGACCATAAGAAGACTATTTTTGAAAATTTACCACTGGAATGACTGGCTCGCTTACCGAGTCAGTCCATTGGTAAAATTACAAAAATACTCTCATCTTGGTCTGCAAATCGGAATTTTCTGTGAAAATTTAAATTTTCTTTGTCAACTTTGAGAGTTAAAGGAGTAAGCTGATTTCCAGGTATTCTCCATTCACCTGTTGTCATACTTATAAGACAGGACAGTATAATATGTTTATCACATATACATGCATAAATTGATATATTTGTGCATAAGCTATCTGTGTGCGGTAGTGTTGCCCATTGAATTGTGTTATCATTCAGCTAGAATGGTACATAATCATCAAACATTGAATTGTGTTATCATTCAGCTAGAATGGTACATAATCATCAAACTCTTGTGGGATTAACCCTTTAACACTTGAATTTGGGGGTTTTTTAAATCAATTTTCTCATAGAAAATGTCCATTTGCACACCAAGAGAAGCCTATTTTTGAAAATTTATGACTGGAATGACTGGCTCGATTATCGTGTAGATCTCAATCCTTGTTGCATTATCTCGCCCTTTAACACTCATGTCAGCCCAAAGCGACTTCTACAGTGTTCTTGAGATATGTCCATTTGCAGACCAACAGAAAAGTATTTTTGAAAATTTACCACTGGAATGACTAGCTCGATAACCGAGCCAGTCATTCCAGTGGTAAATTTCCAAAAATAGCCGCCTCATGGTCTGCAAATGACATTTTCTATGAGAAAATTTTAATTTTCCTGAACAAATTGGAGGGTTAAAGTGTTACTGCTTACGTCATGTTCAACAAGTAGTCCTGGTGTTTCAGTATTTTGGTATTGACAGGGAATCAAACCCACAACCGATGTCGAGAGCGCCTAGCGTCATAGCACACAAACATTTCCACCACACCAACGCGGCAAGACCTAAAGCCCTTGTCGCATATTTTTTACACGATCAAGTTCTCCTTCAACAACATTCTTATGGAGCTTTACTTCCTTGGTGGCCTGAAGAAAGTGCTTGCCTTTAGGAGCAAAAAGCTCTTGGTCTGTCTTCTTTCCATCAACTTTCTCAACCCACTTGTCATGTTTTACCCAACTTTTGTTGGCAGAACCATGCGATGATGAAACTATAGGCTTCCGATTTTTCGAAATTGTAAAGCTCACCTACTTGTTCATGTACTGTTATTACATACATAGTATATGGACAAATGAGCAGCACCCGCCCTCAATGGCTCTATTGTTAAGCCTTACCATTGTGATGTCAATATTTGAAAATTTAAAATTAAATTAAAAGATGAATTGATGTTCATTTTTCAACAAATTTGGTGGAAGACCGCAACATCGTCCACCAAAATTATTTTAAAATGTACACCAGTTTCTTTGCTTTGATACAGTAAAAGATAGAATATTAGCATCAGAGTGGTAATGGGCTTTAAACCGTTAAACCTTTAACCCTAGAGAGGTCATTTTGACCTGTAAGGGTTAACCCTTTCATGACCAAGTCGGACCAAAAGTTGTCATTTGCAGGCCAAGAGAACACTTTTTTTAATTTACCCCTAGAATGACTATCGCGATAACCAAGCCAGACATTCCAATGATAACTGCTCAAAAAAGTCTTCTTGACCTGCAAATTGACAGACATTCAATGAGCAAATATTTGGATTTTCTTGACCAAGTTTAGCCATTAAAGAGCGAAAATTGTAAGAACTTTGAGCATGTGACATGTAATATGTTCGACTATAACAATAGATCATGTGAACATTCCGTGTTTTCCTCACAATGTGTGTTACTTTTATCTGCAGATAGTGTACATCTCAATGATAAACTTTATCTTTCTAAAAATATGCCACATGACATAATGAATCGAGAGTCCAGATAAGATATCCACCTGTGGAATGTGTGCACGTGCCTGAGACTATATAAATATATCACTGTTCATGGTGATCTATACTTGACTGTTCTTTTTATACAGTCTTGAAAACCAAGATATCCGGCTTTATTTTAAAAACAATTTGGCTGACAGTTTGAGTTGCTAAGCACATTTGGATACTGGTGATAATAATATGCAGAGAATCCTGGTGGTGGAATGGTCTGAAATTAGTGTGTGTGTTCGTGCGTGCGAGTGAGCATACGTTTGAGTGAGACTGTATGTCTAGCATGCTTTAAATAAGTTAAGGCTGGATAGTTTGTGTGATGGGAGACGAGGGTTGTTGTTGTCTGAGGTGGTTCATTGCTGTGTGGTCAGTATGATTGAGTGGTTCAGTGGCCATGGTATTGTACATGTGGTTGTTGTTTTTTGAAAGGCCTCGATGACAGTGTTTTAGGGGAGGGCGTATGTGTTCAGGTGCTGTGTGGGGAGGGTGGGTGGTCATTAGAGCTGGTGTGTTGTTTTGGGTGATGAGTGGGAGAGGAGTATTTGTCCCTGGTGGGAGGGTGAATATTGGGGGCATGGTGACTGGATGTTAGTGTATATTGTTGGCTGTATTTAAGGTTAGTCATAGAATGACATTGTCAGCTGGCCGCCAGTGTCCAGGGTGAATAAAACGATTTGTGTCAAGATGAACTGACAAGATGAACTGACAAGATGAACTGTCAAGATGAGCTGACAAGATGAACTGACAAGAGACTATTTCTTCGCAGTATCAAAACCTAGGTTTTATTTCAACCCTTTAATACTCAAATTTGTTCAAGAAAATTTCAATTCTCTCATAGAAAATGTCCATTTGCAGACCAAGAGGAGACTATTTTTTACAATTTTACAACTGGAATGACTGGCTTGGTTATCGAGTCAGTCATTCCGGTGGTAAATAAAAAAAATGGTCTTCTCTTGGTCTGCAAATGGACAATTCTCAAGACGACTGCAGAAGCCGTTTTTGGCTAATATAAGTGTTAAAGGGTTAGGAAAGTTTATGCCGTATTCGGTACTCTTCAAACAAATCTTATTGAACCAGTTAAAAGAATTCTTTTCCATAAACTAGGTTTTTGTTATTGAATACTGTCCACACTTTCATTCTTACAAAATCGATCTATCTATCCTCTGAGTCTAATAACATTTAGTCATCACTTCTAGAATCTTCATTCTCTGTGTGTTTGATCAACATATTTCAGTAAAATTTGTCATTGCAGTGTTTTATATAGAAATGTTCATAATTCCAGGTTACGAGAATCTTATTTAAAAAATATTACAACTGGAATCTTGGATCTGATAATCGAGCCAGTCATTTAAATGGTAAATTTTCAAAATGTGTTTTCTCTTGTCCTGTATTGACACTCGGTAAGGAAAAATATAAAAAGTTTCTTGACGAATCCTGACCATTAAAGTGTTAAAGATGAATGTAAATTTAATGATTGAAAAAGCTTTTAAAATTTTTAACCCTAGAATGTGTTCAAGACAAATTTCAATTTTCTTATAGAAAGTTTCCATTTGCAGACCAGAAGACCATTTTTCAAAATTTACCACCGGAACAACTCATTCCAGTGTTAAATTTTCAAAAATAGACTTCTTGATCTGCAATATGGACATTTCTCAAGACTACCACAGAAGACGTTTTTGTTTGATATCAGTGTTAAATGATCCAAGCTGCATGTACAGATGGAGGCAGATATATCATCTCTGTCAACAACTTGCGCAAATGATCATGGTGAGCCGTTGGGTGGGTGACTAGAAGTGGAACAGTTGTGCATACTCATCTATATTATCTCTGGCAAGTATGATAATACACACATACCTTTCCTCATGGGTAGTGGGTGTAAGGTGTTTACCAATCCAAACACAGTTTCTTACATTGTTAGACATCAAAGTTAATTACCACCGCTCCTGAAAGGGGACATAGATTAAACTATTGAATATTTTGAAACTAATTTGACTGGAACCTGCTCCTGCCATTGGCAGCATCTGCTTCCAGTCAAATTAGTTTCAAAATATACAACAGAATATTTTTTATGTCAAAGTATTTGCCATATTTGATTTATAATGGTTAAAGATATTTATTGTACATACATTTATCATGTCCACCCACTGCATACCACATGCCCGCATCATGGCTCATCAGCCAGGGTCTCCTCAGCACTGGTTCAACTTGACACATATAAGGCTTCTGTATCTATCAGCTAGACGTTGACCCTATAAGGCCTATCCAAATCAAAAGTAGGTTATGTAGGCCAGTAAATTGATGAATTAACTAGAGATTTTCCCGCCAAGTGTCAGGTGAATCATCCAGCTTACTGAGGATGTTGTGATACAATATGTCTTATCACCTGAAGCGTTAAAGATACATTGTTTGTACCACCTGCCTACCTCGTTCACCCTGCTTCCATCCTGCAACTGCGTTCATCTCTGCAGTGAACGATGGTGTTGCTAAAACTTGCAGCTGTATTATTGACAGCTCAACATCATTTTCATCACCTCTAAAAGATGAGAAACTGACAAGCATCTTGAGAATGGAGTTGCAAAAATTTTCCAACTCAATTTTCAAGATGGTTGTCAGTTTTTCATCTTTTAGGAGTGACCATATTTTACTTTTGAAATGTCATATAATGTCAGTGTTAAAATAGAGACACATGTGTCATTGTTTGTAATTGTCATGTGTGTACAGATTTACTGTATGGAGTGGGCAGCTAGGAGACACTGATCATACTAGCTCAACTAGGGGACACTGGCATTGCAAGCCCTTGGAACCAGGATATTGATTTTTGCATGCCCATGTAGGACACTGTTCCTGTACGCCTTTAAGCCCGCTATGAGACTGTGAAACAGGTCCTGCCAGCCTTAACCCTTTAACACTCAACTCAGCCACAATCGGCTTCTGCAGTGGTCTTCAGAAATGTCCATTTGCTGCCCAAGAGAAGATTATTTTTGAAAATTTACCACTGATGACTGGCTCAATAACCGAGCCAAGCAATCATTCATGTGTTAAATTTTTTTAAATACCCTCTTCGTCTGCAAATGGACATGTTCTATGAGAAAATTAAATTTTCTTGAACAAATTTCGAGGTTAAAGGGTTAATCTAGGAGACGGCAGACATTGACAATTTTGCAAGCCCAGTAATTAGGACACAGATCCTGCAAGCCACCCAGCTATAGAATACACTGATCCTGCAAGCCACCCAGCTATAGAATACACTGATCCTGCAAGTCCAACTAAAAGACACTGATCTTGCAAGGCCAGCATGGACACAGAGCATTAACTGTAAGGTCACTTCACATCAAGAAGTAAATCTGTCATATCAGATGTTGGGTGTGTCTACATAAACATGTTCTTAATGTGCAGATCGCCTGTTCAAACACTAAGATAAACATTGTGGGATGTTCTTTTTATTTTCTGTTTATTGAAATGAAATGAAGGCTGAAATAAAATTTTTGTATCTAGGTGTCATATATGTAAATTTAAAGTTCTACCTAATTCCCAATATGCGTTGTACTCTTAGTATATATATTTGTAATGATTAAGAAAGTCAGTAAATTGAGTATATAATTGATGAGTGCATGTGTGTGTTAGCCTGTTGATCATGCAGACCCAAGAGAACAAATTGAATATACATTAAGACTTGGCAAGCTGCTTATTAACCCTTTTAATTCTTTTTTCCTTTTAGAATGTTCACTTACAGGGCAAGAAAATTCAATTTTTGTAAATTTACCACTGGAATGACTGGCTCAGTTACCGAGCCAGTCATTCCAGCGGTAATTTTTAAAAAAGTCTTCTCTTACCCTGCAATATTCATTCCGCAAGAGCACTTGAGCGGCCGGCTTGGGTCGGTTTGGCCAGCATGACAAGTAAAGATGTAAATGTCCATGAACTGGCCAAACTAAGACTACATGTATTTTTGAAACTTAAATGTATCACTAGAATGACTGGCTAGATTAGAGAGACTGTCATTCCATGGGTAAGCAATGCATTCAAGAATCAAATATTTAGATTTTCTTGACAAAATTTGATTATTAAAATGTTAAGGAACTGCCATTGTTGAATTTGGCTCGAAAAACTTCCATAGCAAGTGTCCTGTATCAAGCAACCACCTCTCTTTCATCACCACATTGTGATCGATGAGCCATTCTTTGTCCACAATACACAGGAGGTACTGTAGATATTATCCACATGACACATATTACATCTAGATGGATGAATATCATAATACCTGCAGAGCTTTAGCCATTTAACACTCACAGTGGTCTTAAGAAATGCCCATTTGCAGACCAAGAGAAGACTATTTTTGAAAATTTACTACTGGAATGACACGCTCGATATATAACCGAGCCAGTCATTCCAATGGTAAATTTTCAAAAACAGTTCTCTTGGTCTGCAAATGGACATTTTCTATGATATTCTCAAACAAATTTGAGTGATAACGGGTTAATGATAACCAGATTGATGGGTCAACAGCTCTCCACTAGTCATATTAACAGCGCCTCAGAGGGATAGAAGGAAGGATCGCTCCCATGCCCAAATCAATGGAAGTTACTGAACTAATGCATTGGATATAGATAGGTCAAATGCCTCAATGAATAGATGGATGGATGGATAATCACGACTCATTGGATGAATAGATGGATAGATGGATAATCACATGGCTCATTGGATGAATAGATGGATGGATGGATGGATAATCACATGGCTCATTGGATGGATAGATGAATAATCACATGGCTCATTGGATGAATAGATGGATGG
The DNA here is from genome assembly GCA_034401795.1 of Chaetoderma sp. LZ-2023a. Classification (NCBI taxonomy): domain Eukaryota; kingdom Metazoa; phylum Mollusca; class Caudofoveata; order Chaetodermatida; family Chaetodermatidae; genus Chaetoderma; species Chaetoderma sp. LZ-2023a. The sequence continues at coordinate 133,798,467 of CM067371.1, read as the reverse complement.
ATGGATAATCACATGACTCATTGGATGAATAGATGGATGGATAGATGAATAATCACATGACTCATTGGATGAATAGATGGATAATCACATGGCTCATTGGATGAATAGATGGATGGATGGATTTATATCACATGGCTCATTGGATGAATAGATGGATGGATGGATAATCACATGGCTCATTGGATGAATAGATGGATGGATAGATGGATAATCACATGGCTCATTGGATGAATAGATGGATAATCACATGGCTCATTGGATGAATAGATGGATAATCACATGGCTCATTGGATGAATAGATGGATGGATAGATGGATAATCACATGGCTCATTGGATGAATAGATGGATGGATGGATTTATATCACATGGCTCATTGGATGAATAGATGGATGGATAGATGGATAATCACATGGCTCATTGGATGAATAGATGGATGGATATATGGATAATCACATGGCTCATTGGATGAGTAGATGGATGGATAGATGGATAATCACATGGCTCATTGGATGAATAGATGGATGGATGGATAATCACGACTCATTGGATGAATAGATGGATGGATGGATAATCACATGGCTCATTGGATGGATAGATGGATGGATAATCACATGGTTCATTGGATGAATAGATGGATGGATGGATAATCACATGACTCATTTGATGAATAGATGGATGGATGGATGGATAATCACATGGCTCATTGGATGAATAGATGGATGGATTGATTTATATCACATGGGTGGGGGTGGGTGGCTCTGTTGTTCTCTACTCTAAAGAATTGTAAAAATCTAGATACTCTGGTGCCCCCTGATGGCCTGTCAGGTCAGTGCCTGATTGCCCAATGACCCAGTAAGACTGTACACTGAGGATCAATGGTTGATATTGGTATGAACTGCTTTATTCAGGGTACGTGCTTGACTAACGGTTTGCAGAAAGAACCTCTTGATAAGTATACATATAAATAATAATCCGCAGTATGCTATTATACTGGCACTCCACGACACGAAATAAAATGTTTTCTCTTGTATTGATCATATTCTTTGAGAGCCAAGAAAAACTAGCAGGTATAATACTGGCAAGCTTGAGGCACTTATAATAATGAAATATCTGTCCGACCAGGTGGCAATTATAAAAAAAACGATAACGGCAATAGCTAATCCCATATTTCATTCAATAATATTTTTGTAAATTATTATTTTGCCAACACTACGCTAATATTTTAATTGTGGATTATTTTGTATACAATCTCTGAAAACTGCAGGCCTGATGGAACATAACAATTGTTCTCTGTTAAATGGTACAGAACATATTACACCAATGCCATGCTTAGTTGATTTGGATCAGCTCGCCTTTTAATGTATCCTGGTTGAGAATGCCATTATGCAGTAATAATTAAACACCTATGTACTGTAGACATACCATAATAAATGCATGAGAAATGCTGATATTTTATTCACGATGACATTAATGATGTATTTTTTTTACCACATCCTGCAAATTTGTTCACGAGAAATTCTAATTTGCTCATAGAAGATGTCCATTTCCAGACCAAGAGATTATTTAAAAAAAATTACCACTGGAATGACTGGCTCAGTTACTGAGCCAGTCATTCCAGTGGTAAACATTTTTAAATAGTCTTCTCATGGTTTGCAAACGTACATTTTTCGAGAGGACTGTAGAAAGCGATTTTGGCTGGCTTAAGGCGGGGTTAATAAGGCACGTGTATTTAAAGCTGTCTCTGAAAAAGATTTTTCTGATTGAATGGTCTGGATCTCACCCATGTAAAGATTAAGTAATTATACTAATGGTCATTATATATATATATATATATATATATATATATATATATATATATATATATATATATATATATATATATATATATATATATATATATATATATATATATATATATATATATATATATATATTTATAAAGTATTGACAGTACTTCATTGTAGTGTACATACTACTGACCATATCCTGCTTCAATTAACTCTCTGCAGGGAGGAATGTCCATTTGTAGACAGCACAACGGGTTGAAATGTTTACCTATCTACCTGTCATTGACAGGTGGATTTTGCTGGTAACAGTTATAAAGAAAATCTACCTGTCACAAGTGATAGATACTAGGTGAAGCCTAAAGAGTTGACTGATTAAATATGTACTACATTTCAACTGTGAAATAGATATCACTTGTTGGGCTCTAAATCGGTAATGTTAGAATGAAGTGTACACTTATTCACCCTTCAGCGATGAGACCATGTTATCTCAATTTAAAGAGACAGACCGGCATCTTGAATATTTTGAGACTAATTTGCCGGGAAGCTTCCAGGCAAATTATTCTCAAATTTATTCAACAGTTCCCCCATGCTGTTGCCTTGAAATTGATATAAACGGTCATCTGTAACGTGTAAACCAATGTTGCTGAACAGGTACTGCTCTGAACATGGCAGGTAAAACAAAATTATCCTGTCACTCGGGACAGTTGAATAATTTTAAACATTTTGACGCCAGAAGAATATGGAAATTTACCTCTGAAATGACTCTGGCTTGATAACTTAACAAGTTCAATTAGATATGTATCCAAACTAATACAGAGGCTGCGAAAATGTTGCCATCGGGGCCGTGAAAGATGGCCTTGCTACATATCTCAAGACTAAAGACACATATTTTCTTACAATTTATGAATTTGTATTGACCATTTCCATTGATTCTTTGTACATCACAGTTCCATTGTGTCGTCAATGAAAAATATATGGTCGTGTGTAACTGGTACCAGAGACTGTAACTTCTTAACACGTTAGCGCTCAAGCCGGCCAAAGATTACTTCTGCAGTGATCTTGAGACCATGAGAAGACCATTTTTGAAAATACACCACTGCAATGACTGGCTCGATAACAAAGATGTGCCATTCCAATGATATATTTTCAAAAATAATCTTCAATTTTGATCTGCTGATGAACATTTTTGATGAGGAAAATTTTAATTTTCTTGAGGAAATTTGACATTGAAGGGTCAATTAGCAAGTACAAGATGCAATAACTGTGATGGGCAGTTTTGTCAGAAATGTCAAAAAAATTTACAGACAAAGTGGTACTGGTTGTCAGTCAGTCAGCCCACCTGATGCTGAAATTACGCACAGAGCATACACAATCATAGATGGCTTGTAATTCTGCTCAAGAGTCAGAAACCTTCAAACTTGTTCAAGAAATTTTTTACACACAAAGTGGTACTGCTACCATTACAAGTAGGGGAAATTGAAGATTATTTGCAGACTATTTTGCTTTCACCCTCTGATGGTAGTTCTGTTATTATTAAGGGTAATGGTATGGTTTAGGATGATTGTGAATTATAAAATAAAGGAAAATACCATCATCAGGTTGACTACCCACAAGCAGACAAAAAACTCTCAGCTTAGGATTTTTCAAGAATTTTCCTGTGAGCCTGTTCCAGACCCTGAGGGTTTGCAGTGAGGTTTGATGTAAGCAATGAGTAGCTTTAAAGCTAACTCGAGAATCATGTTATATTTACATATTGTTAATATTGTGTACAGATGTATTGTATTATATTACCACTGTGATAATACATTGTACATTGTATCTCCAAACACAACATGTGGCAATGATTATTAATTGTCTCACTGCTACAAGCCACCAGACAATAATTTCAATATGCAAAAACTCCTGACTTGCGGAATATTTTAAAAACAATTTGACTGAAAGTTGTTGGTGGCTTAGCCACCAACAACTTTCAGTCAGATTGTTTTCAAAATATTCCGCAGGTCCAGAGATATAATCCTTGGAATATGTTGTCTGCAAAAACTCAGCAGTCAAACAGCCTTGAGACAATAAAGTACTATTGCATTATGTTCTCACAAACACTGCATGTACATCTCCTACTATACATATCACTATTGAACACTCAGCCCTCAGAATGCTTCATGAGTGGGGTGGGTGGGTGGAGGTGAGGTGCTGCTTAACCCTTTAAATGTCTAGAACTTGTTCAATAAAATTTCACGTTTGTTATAAAAACTGTACATTTGCAGAACAGGATGAGATTATTCGTGAGAATTTATTACCGAAATGACTGGCTCATTTAATGAGCCAGTCATTCCAGTGGTAAATTTTCAAAAATAGGCTTCTTGGTCTGTAAACCTGCATTTCTCAAGCCATTTTTTTTGTCTTGTCTTAAGCAGTAAGTGGTGAAAGCTCTGTATGATAACAATAACAGTCTGGGTGAAGTACAGGTCAGCTTAGTAACACTTTGATGGTCAACAGTCTGCAAGAAAAGAAAATAATTTTGCTTACTTAGTGAATGTCCATTGCTTGCAGATAGCAGATAGCAGATTATTTTTGAAAATTGACCACTGACCCTTGCTTTGTGAAGTGAGCCAGTCATTCCGGTGGTAAAGTTTAAAAAATAGTATTATCCTCTATAAATGGACATTCCTTAAGACCATAGCAGATGCCTTTTTTTGGTTTTCTTGATCCATAAATGGTTAACTGGAATCCTGACTGCCACACAATTATTGCCAATGATCACCTCTTTTATATACTATTCTACGCATAACAAACTGCTGATTACTTTGAAAACAATTTGACTGAAATTTGTTGCTGTGATTAACTGCAGCAACTCTTATTCAAGTTGTTTTCCAAAATGTTCAGCATATTTCATATAGTATTGTTTTGTTTCATACCGTTGATAATCCAACTGGCCAAAACCTGTGTCTTAAGTTTTATTGAGACTCAGACAATCCCATTTGTGTGGGAGGAGAAAACTATTTATGAAAAACTACCACTAGAATGAGTCTTATTAACCGAGCCAGTCATTGCAATGGTAAATAGTCAAAAAAACATTTTTGCCTGCACATGGACATGCACTAAGCAGAATTTTTTTTTTTTATTATTGACCATCAAAGTGTTAGTCAGACTTAATAAATCTTGATAATGAAAGCGGCCTTATAATAACAATACTCTGCATTATCCTGTTAACCTTCTGACTGCTGAGTTTTTGCGGACAACATATTCCAGGGGTTATATCGCTGAACCTGCTAAATATTTTGAAAACAATTTAACTGAAAGTCGTTGGTGAATTGTTTTTAGAATATTCAGCAAGTCGAGTCTTTGCTCATTGAAATTTTGTTATTGTCCACCGACTTGCAGCAATGAGACAGTTAAAGATAAGTGCTTATGTCTGATTTGCTACTATACTCACTCAGGCATATAGTATCTTGCTACAAGTTCTATTTTCCCTGATGATAGGTTCTATTTTAATATCATGTTTCTGTAGATGGGTATATAGGTAACAATAAGTAAATGTGACCCGGCTGAGAGGTTAAGAGAAACATTTCAAGTATCCTTCCGTCAAGGGGTGTGTAAACACTTTGCCAATTGGTCATAACCGGTTTCACATAAGTCATATTATGCATATACTTGCATACAATATCCTCTACTAAATTAAACTTATCTATCATAACATAACTTTATCTTGAAAATACCATGTGACACCAAAATTATCAAGAATTAGACATGTCACAATTTTCAAGGACATCATTTTAACCCTTGCAACTCTGATGTCAATATTCTACCTTTAACTGTGTCTATAGTAAAGAAAGTGGTGTACATTTTTCAACAATTTATGTGGATGATGTTGCTGTCTAATTTGTTGAAAAATTAACACCGGTTCATCTTTTAATTTAATTTAAAAATTGGAAATTTTGATATCAAAGTGGTGAGAGTTTAACTCGTTTGAGCCATGAATTTGCAGAATCTCAATTTCAAGGTAACCTATTGAATATTTTTAAACTAATTTGACTGGAACCTGTTGCTGACTGGCAGCAACAGGTCCCAGTCAGATTAGTTTCAAAATATTCACCAGGATTTTGGTATTTTGGGTTCAAAAGATTAATAATATGTGTTATCATAATTCACTTCAAATTGAAGAAGTCTCAAGTATCAATAAAATCTTCATGTGAGGATCAGTTCAGATTGGTGCAGTCATATTTGTGGTTTTCCTGTCTTAGTAATCATTGAAACTTAGATTGTATTACAAAGATTCAACTACTTTATCCATTTCTGGGTGGGTCGCTTATTTCTGAGTGGGTCGCTTATTTCTGGGTGGGTCGCTTATTTCTGGGTGGGTCGCTTATTTGCCGATTGGTCACTTGTTTGTGTGTGGGTCACTAATATTCCATAAGGGAGACAACTCATGTTATTATAAATAGTCGTCAGTATGAGAATGAGGGATTCTATTTTTGACAATTTTCTCACATATGACTGAATTGTATATCGCAGTGACAGTGGAGATACATTGTGAATCTTATCGTACTTATACTGTCTCTCTGTCCTTCCTTCATCCCTTTATCCAAGCCACATAGTTTCTGCTCTTACTATTCCACTCAAATCACCATGCATATATTTAAAGGGTGTCAGTTTATCTGGGCCTGGTATATTGTCTCTGACATGGCACACCTTAATGGCTTCTAGTTTTCGTAGTACATGCACCTTGTTATTGTCTCTGTGATGTCACACATTAATGGCTATTATTGAACCCCACATTTTTTGACAAAGTGATTACGCTGTCCCGCCCGTGTGTGTCTCGATCATATGTATGCGAAAAATGATTGTAATGCAACTCGTCAAAAACCGTCAAATAGAATTCACTGAAATTTGGTACACTAATTGAACATATAATGTACGAGTGCAAGAGTACATTTACCTTTGGCTCGGCCACTATGTGGGTGGGTGGTTCTGGGAGGTAAAAAGTTCAAGAAATCTCAGTTGTTGTGAAACTCCTCCAAAACCCTTGGATGGAATTCAACCAAATTTGGTGTGTGAGTTACCCATCTGATTACAGAGTGCAAGATGATATGTACATTTGGCTCCGCCCCCAAAGCTGTGAATGTGGGGATTTGCAATGACGTGTCATCGACCGAGCAATCTCGTTTTACCTGTCGCATATATATACTCAATATTGTCTTCCAGACATGACATATTAGTAATGGCTGTCAGTTTACATGATCATGCGTACCTACTGTAGTCTCTGATGTGACTCATTAATCATTAATTGCAGTCAGTTTAACTGTTGTATGTGTTCCCACGATTGTATTTCATCTGATTGACACAGTATGAGCTGTCAGTTAATTTAACATGTACCTGTATGTATCTGTATGTATCCTGTGTGGCTGTTTTATTTGGAATGACTGACCTCATGTAGCTCATGAGTAGTCCATCTGTATGCACATTGTGTGTTCCCATGCTTTTAAGTGTTTATTTTCTCAATCATCAATAAAATCTCTCAATAGCCTAAGAAATGTATATACCTGCAAATGCCAGGTGTCTTTATCTATTTAGTTAGCTTCTATTTGAAAGAATGTTTGGCGATTTTGTGTGTTGATAAAAACCCTTCCCAGGTCAAGACAGGCCAAGAATCTTCTCTGCAGTGGTCTGGAGAGACTGACATTTGCAGGCAGGACAAGAAAAAATTAAAAAATTTTAAGTCCCCGCAATGTCTGATTCAGTTAAAAAAATGGCAAGATGACCAATCTTGACCAATGACCATTAACGGATTAAATGCTCAGAGCATTTCCTGATAAATACTAAACAGGAATTGCTGTGTATGTTTGCCTCAGTGTATGATATAGCGGATCAGCACCTCACTTCTCTCACCTTCTACATCTAGAGCTATTGTGCTGGACATACATCAATATCAATTCACCTCATGAATATTTACAATGTCAGCTCCAGACAGGTGCAAATTAACACCTTAATCTTTTAACACTCATCCCAGCCAAAAACAGCTTCTGCAGTGGTCTTGAGAAATGTCCATTTGTTAGACCAAGAGGAGACTATTTTTGAAAATTTACTCCTGGAATGACTTGCTCGGTTATCGAGCCAGTTATTCCAGTGGTAAATTTTCAGAAATAGTCTGTCTGAAATTTTCTTGAACAAATTCGACGTTTAAAGGGTGGTTCAGCTGGCTAAAACTGGCCTCTGCAGTGATCTCTATGAATGTCCATTTACAGGCAGACAGAAGACTATTGTTGAAAATTTACGACTAGAATGACTGGCTCAGTAACCTAGGCAGTCATTTCAGTGTTAAATTTTTCAATAATAGTAGCGACTTTCACTAAGTAGAAATCTCGGTCTGCTTGAAGTGAATATAGAACATTGAGGTGTTAAGCCTGTGTATATATCCGTCCTTGGGTTGATGTGTATTTGTATCAAATAACTATCAACTACTGCACCCTGTGAGCTAGTGAGCTGTGCATTTCAAATATATTCCTGACTCTACTAGCTGATAAACAAAATCAGTAAATATATTAGATATTTTTATGTATCCTAATTGGTTCTGACTCACACTCTGAGAGTATAATTTCACATTACTTAGTTTTAACGATTTAATGGCCAGTGAAATATCAAATTAATACATCAATTAAATCTTTCATTTGATAATGGACCTTTCCATTTTCAGCTCTGCCCCACCCATCAATAGCTAAGCTCCACCCACACCTCGCTCATGTTGGGATCGATCGATTTCTGAACACCCTGACTATCAATTTACAAAAAATTACACAGGTAAGCTGTTGAATATTTTAAAACTAATTTGACTGGGTGCTGTTGCTGCCTAACAGCAACAGCGGCCAGTCAAATTAGTTTCAAAATATTCAACAGCATGTTTGTTAAATAGCAAAGCATTACAAAGACATGCAATTCATACAACGTGTCAGACCATTTGAGATTTGGTGACAGTCTATATGGAACCCTTTGTGACGTAATGATAATGACGCTGGGCTGATTATGATGTCAGTTGAGGTCAGATGATGGATGGACACTGGAAAGGTGAATTATTGTTACTCAGTTTGGAAACTATGTTTGTGTCAAAGACAGCAGCAGCAGGGATGCATTTCTTTTGGCGCAGACATCTCTATTATAACATAAACCTTTCTCCCATTCAATATGTTTGTTGGCATTGATTTATATAAATACTTTTGAACCGTGAATTCTCGGAATCCCAATTCCAAAGCAAGCAATAGTATAAGCAGCGAATATTTTGAAAATAATTTAATTGGGAGATGTTGCTGGCATTGGCAGCAACAGCACTCATTCAAATTAGTTTCAAAATATTTCAACAGAATGCTTATTAAATTTTTAATTCACCAAAGATATACACTTCGTACCTTCGTGACAGACTTCGAGTTTAATAACAGAGCTACGACATTTTGATTTTGATGTCAGTTCATCAGCTCTAGTGACAAAATTGATTGACACGTCAGATATTTGAGTGACATCGCATCCCTCAATTGCTTTCAAACTATAAACCCCCCCCCCTTTTCTTTCTTTAACCCTTTAACACTCAAATTGTTTCAGGAAAATTTCAATTTTCTCATAGAAAATGTCAATTTGCAGACCAAAAGAAAACTATTTTTGAAAATTTATCACTGGAATGACTGGCTCAATCATTCCAGTGAAAGATTTTCAAAAGTAGTATTAACTTGGTTTGTCAATACACATTTCTCAAGACCACTGTAGACGCCGTTTTTGACCAAGTTGAGGGTTAAAGTAAATCCATCAGAGATTTTGATTCAGATTATTGTGAAAATATCTCCTGATTTTCCCATGATATGGTAACTCTAGAATAAGGATATCCTGTATACTATGTACCCTAAGTGGTGATCACATACACTGAATCATTTTATTTCTTGAATATAATTCTCATTATAACTCTCAGATACATTTCATAGGATCTTTTACATTGAAAAACCATTCAAGTCATTTATGTCTCTCAAATAATATGTATGTATCCCTTTCCTGGCTACAGCGTTCAATAGGGCAGTAAAAATAGTGTTATGCTGATAGTAATGTATAGGCTACAGTGTTGAATAGAGCAGTAAAAATAGTTTTATGCTGATAGTAATGTATAGTGGTAAATGAGCTAGCGATTTACGCATCAGAATATCCATAATTCACAGATCTTCAAATTCTCTCTTTGGTTGTGAGTCTCGAGTAAAGTATCTGTCAGTCAATCAGCTGGTTGGTCAGCTATTATTATGACAGCAATTCTACACAGCAGATTCACTCTAACGATTTCTGCATTTTTCTTTTTTTCGAATTGCGCATTCTAATTAAAGTTGCATGCTGTACAAAGATAACCTAGTTTAAAGGTACATATTCACAGCAGAATGGGTAAAAAAAATAGGTAAAATAATATATTTTTGGAGGCTTAAAGTGTGTGTCTAGATGTAATGAAACGAAATAAATCTTAGCATATGTTAATTTCATTACGTATAAATTAAAATAATTTTTTAAGTTGTCAAATTGAATTAGAGGCACGGGTCCCTAATTCAAATTCACAACTAAACCTATGAAATTTATTTATATGAGATGAAATCATATGTTAAGATTTATCTCATTTCATTACATCGAGGTACACAATTTTATTTAAGCCTCTAAAAGTATATAATTTCAACAATTTTATTTTCAAGCATTTTGGTGTGAATATGCACCTTTAATGAAGGAACTCTAATTCCTATTCTTGTGTTAAAATTTAAATTGAGACAAATCAGGTCAACAGTTTTCAAAATTCATAAATCTTGATCAGCCTTGCGTTCAAGGGGGGGGGTAAACGTTCCAGAGTGCTCTGCACGTGCAAAAGCGGCCTTTCTCGATTTGTGTATCAGATGATGTAATTAATGCGAAAAAGCAGATAGTCAATAGTTTGCTGATTTAGCAAAACGTTTTGAAACGTTTTTCCTACTGAATGCAAGGCTGAATATTTAGTGCTTTTTACTGAGGTGTCATATTATCATCATTGGATATTATATATTGATTTCTGAGTGAATATAAGTGTGCAGGAATTTAACATATTGAATTATAGATATAATATACACAATGCGCATTGCAGATGCTGCTGCTGCCTGGGGCTGTTCAACCCATGCTGTAAAAAACAAAAAACAGTGTACAAAATTATATGGCCACTCAGATCAGTAAAAACAAGGGCAACACAACTACTCGCAATATAGGTGCCTTTAGCTGAATATAAAAAATGGCAGACCTGCAATTGAGAGAATAAAGGGTGACTGTCCAACAGATCTGATCAAGATATACTAAACATGTACATCCTTGTCAGAAACGTTATAAATTTGACAGACCAGCGGACAGACAGACAGACAGACAGAGATTGACTTACATACTAGTTGAGAGTTTTAACCATTTAATTGTTAAGCCGGCCAAAACAGACCAAGAGGACGATTTTTGAAAATTTACAACTGGAATGACCAAGCCAGCCATTCCAGTAGTAAATTTTCAAAAATAGCGTTTTATCCTGCAAACAGACATTCACTAAGAAGAAATTTTAATTTTCTTAGCAAATGTTAACTGTTAAAGGGTTAAAATGCACAGCTTGAATTTAGCTACAAATACAATGTATCACCTGCCATAGCATCATGAAATAAGCTGTACAACATAGCACAGACTGACTGCTGGTGTATGCCTTGCATGTGTGTGCGTTCATGCATGGCTGCATGTGTATGTGTGTGTCTACGTGCATGTGTGTGCATGCATGCATGCATGCATGCATGTGATGTGTGTGCGTGCATGCATGCATGGCTGCATGTGTATGCGTGCGTGCATGTGTGTACCTGCATGTGTGTGCGTGTGTGCATGCATGGGTGCATGTGTATGCATGGGTGCATGTGTATGCCTGCGTGCATGTACGTGCGTGCATGTGTGTACATGCGTGCATGTGTGTGCATGCATGCATGGGTGCATGTGTGTGAGTATGTGCACTATAGATTCTCACCTCATACATGTATCTGCACACTCAGACTAGGGAGCAGAGGCTTGCACACATCAATGCAAAAGAGTAACACTAACAGGGCAGTCAATTAGTAACAGCTCTGTATCTTGAAAGCCACCAATGTTGCAGATTCCAGCTGCTATATAAATAGTTTCCATTATGAGTTGAGAGTTCTGGCATGGGAAAATAAAGCAACTGGCTGTATAGATACTGCAGTACTTAATTCTTTAAACTATGTGTTTCATTAGACCACCTCTCAGGTAAGTGATTAATTACCCACTCACAGCCTTTTCTCAGGTGTCTTTTGACACAATGAATTATTATGCAACACTAAGTCTCACTCACCCCCCCACCCACCCCAACCCCTCACCACCATCCTCCTATGTTCACTACCATGTACTGATTATGTTCTAAGGGTTTTGTCTGATTTATGGCATTTAGGCTGAGGGCTGAGATGGTGTGGTGTCTGAAGAAATGGGGGATTTATGGCAGGGGTCAGAGTGAGATTGTAATTGAATGTTAATAATAACAATGATAATGTGTGCAGTAGCCAGTCAACCCTTGCCACTCAGATTTCAAAATTTTATTTTTCAAAATTAAATTTAAAGATGACTTGGTGTTCATTTTTCAACAAAATTTTCATGGAGTATATAAGACAACAACATTGTCCACCAAAATTGTTTTAAAATGTTCATCAGTTCTTTGTTATTGACACACTGTGAAAGATAGAATATTAACATCAAAGTGGTAAGAGTTTTTAAGGGCCAAGGGTAGTCAAGAAAATAAAAATTCTTAGGAAATGTCCATTTGCAGGCCAAGAGTAGTAGTTTTCAAAATTTACTAGTGGAATGACTGGCTCCCTTCCTTGATAAAATTTGCAAAAATAGTATTTTCTTGGCTTCCTAATGGACCTCCATGCATTATAAATGAGCAACATTTAATAACATGAGAGTCAAAACAACTACAATGGCCAGTTTTTTATCTGCCTTATGGGAAATGATTATGGGCCACCGAGGTTGGTATATGGCTCACAGTCAACTCACAGCGGGCAACCAGTGACAAAAAATTGTCAGTGTGAGATGCAATGTGACCCTGTTTGCCTGACTCTGTCTGTTTATGTCACATCCAAAAGTCTGAATGATCTGAGCTGAGTTTTATTTCAGCAAACATCCACCACAGAATGACCATGGGCAACCTTAAGTGCACTAAACTAAATACTCAAAAGCAATCACAAGTTCACAACATAGTGATAAAAAGCAATCACAAGTTCACAACATAGTGATAAAAAGCAATCACAAGTTCACAACATAGTGATAAAAAGCAATCACAAGTTCACAACATAGTGATAAAAAGCAATCACAAGTTCACAACATAGTGATGAAAAGAGCAGGCTACACTAATCCAGTCCAGTCTAGACTATATAGCTGAAGCCAACAAACAAATTATTTGTGAAACTTCCTATATTCTGTCCAGCCTGTAAGATGGTTAGTTGTCCTGATGCTAATGGTAGTGTTCGTTGAGTAGAGTGGTGAATAACAGAATCGGTCTGCTCCATCATTATCCGGGTGACGTGGAAGACACATCTTTTCATTTGGAACTTGAGAAATTCTGGATCCATTAAATACATTGTATTGATCCGATCAACATTGACCATGATATTTAGTATCATGCTCTACCTCAATGTAGGAAAAACACATTACTTTTGAAAATTTACCACTAAATGGTTCGCTAATTGAGCCAGTCATTCCAGTAATAAATTAAAAAAATTATTTTTTCTAATATCCTGCAAAAGGACATTCACTAAGCAGAAATTAGAATTTTCTTAGCAAATGTTGATCGTTAAAGGGCTAAAATGCACAGCTTGCATTTAACTACAACTACAATGTGTCACCTGCCATAGCATTTTGAAATAAGGTATACAAAATAGCACAGACTGAGTGCTGGTATGCCTTGCATGTGTACCTGTATGTGTGTGTGTGCATGCGCACACACAGCATGCATACGCCTGCCTGTGTGTGCTTCTGAGTGCATGCGCTATAGATTCTGACGCATATACATGTATCTGCATGCTCAGGCTAAAGCACACAGGCATGTACACATCAATGCAAATGAGTAACATTAACAAGAGAGTCAATTAGTAACAGCTCTGTATAGTACAAGCTACCAATGTTGCAGATTCCAGCTGCTATATAAATAGTTTCCATTATGAGATGAGAGTTCTGGCATGGGAAAATAAAGCAACTGGCTGTATAGATACTGCAGTATTTAATTCTTTAAACTATGTGTTTCATTAGACCACCTCTCAGGTAAATGATTAATTACACACTCACCACCTTTTCTCAGGTGTCTTTTGACACAATGAATTATTATGCAACACTAAGTCTCACTCCCCCCCATCCCCTCTCACCTTCATCCTCTCATGTTCACCCATTCTGTTCTACCATGTACTGATTATGTTCTAGGGTTTGCTCAGATTTATGGCATTTAGGATGAGGGCTGAGATGGTGTGGTGTTTGAAGAAAAGGGGTCTTTAATGTAGGGCTCAGGGTGAGATAGTGTGGTGTCTGTGAAGAAAGGAGGCTTTGTGGCAGGCCTCAGGCTGAGATTGTAATGGACATTTTCAGTTCATACATCATATGACTTCATAATCAACTATGTTACATGTAGGATGATGTCATAATCAATGATGTCATGAATGGCGTAGATAAGTATATCACGACCGCATATTTGGTGACGGACTATGCATTGTTGTATGAATTGTATGTCTTTATTATTTAAGTTCATGAATCAATCGATCCCAACACGAGCGTGGTATGGGTGGAGCTTAGCTAGAGATGGGCGGGGCATAACTAAAACTGGAAAGGTCCATTGAAGGGTAATAATAACAATGATAATGTCCAAGGGTTGTCAAGAAAATAAAAATTCTTAGGACATGTCCATTTGCAGGCCAAGAGTAGAAGTAGTTTTCAAAATTTACTAGTGAAATGACTGGCTCTCTTCCTTGATAAAATTTGCAAAAATATATTTTTTTTCTTGGCTTCCTAATGGACCTCCATGCATTATAAATGACCATCACTTAATAACATGAGAGTCAAAACAACTACAATGACCAGTTTTGATCTGCCCTCTGTGAAATAATTATAGGCAACCAAGTTTGGTATATAGCTCAGTCAACTCACAGTGGTCAACCATTGACAAAAGCGTATCATTTGTGGGATGCAACCTGACCCTAGCACGACCATGGTCGACCCCATGCTTAAACCATGGTCGACGTACAGCACACCATGGTCAGGGAGCTTTTTCCATGGTGAAAACAGAGTCAAAATAACTTGACCATGGTCAACATTTACCATGGTCACATACCTGTCTGTTGAAATAGAGAGAATCAAGAGGGTTATGATTCATTATTGTAAATTGTAGAGCTCTCACATATCAATAAAACCTATCGTCATGTGTGGATGAGTTCTGGGTTCAGTTTGGTGCAGGTATTTGTGGTTTTCCTGTTTCTTCCCTAGGAACATCCATGCAGACTTGTCTGCTTTAAATCATTAAGTCGTCAATAGCCAGGGTTGGCCAAAACAATATTCCAGTAATAAATTTCGAAAACTAATCTCTTGGTCTGCAAGTGGACATTTTCTATGAGAAAATCTTTGAGGATTAAAGGGTTAATTTTAGTCGTGTTTTGAGTGAAATAAAGTGGATATTATGGAGGATTCCCGCTTTAACTATGCCCCGCCTATCTTTAGCTAAGCTCCACCCATGTTGGGATAAATCAACCCCTGCACTCCCTGATGCTCAATTTCCAGAAAACTATACATGTAAGCTGTTGAATATTTTGAAACTAATTTGACTGGGTGCAACAATGACTTGTCAGATTAGTTCCAAAATATTCAACAGCATGTTTATTAAATAATAAAGACATACAATTCATACAACAAGGCTTGATAAGTCCATCATCAATTAAGTGTTCGTGAAGAACTTATCTATGTCATTCAGGAAATAATTGATCAAGAAGTCATCCTACACATCACATAGTTCATTGCATCATCTAAATGACTGAGAAACTGAAATCCTCATATTGTAATGATTTTTGATTGCTTTAATTGACATGCAAATTAAAAAACATTCACTTCGCGAGATACCTAGAGGTGTTATAAGAGTTTTGAGCATCAGATGTTTTCTGTGTGATGGTTTGTAAGATGCTCACACATTTCTAGGGCTGATGATATTCATCAGGTGTTACTATAATATAGCTTTTCAACCTTTTAACCCTTTAACTCTTGAATTTGTTCCATCTTTGAAAATTTACCACTGGAATGACTGGCTCGATTATCGAGCCAGTTATTCCAGTGATAAATTTTCTAAAAATAGTCGTCTTGATCTGCAAATCGACATTTCTCAAGACCGCTGCAGAAGCTGTTTTCGGCTGATATGAGTGTTAAAGGATTAAACCGTGACATTCCGGACTCTGAATTTCAGAAGAAATATACAAGAAAGTTGTTGAATATTTTGAAACTTATTTGACTGGAATCTGCTTCCTATATCCTAAAGAATTTGTCTATTTTTTTGCTGTAGCTTAAAGCGTAAATATCTGAAAAAATATTGTACGTGATGAATATTGTAGAGATTGCGTGGTTGGGGTATTGCTGTGGGTCTCGGATAATAGGATGGATGACACATGAATTCAGCTTTTCTGTGCCAATTAACCTATTTCACTAAGCTAAGATAATGACCAGTTTGTGTTTGTGGAGATTAACTCTTTAATGGTCAAGCTGACTGGAAACCCATCAAGCCACTGAGTACAGTAAGTAACTTGGCAAAGGTGGTCTTGTATACCTTCACATGGACACTCACTAAGAACAGATCCTGATTCTCTTCACTTAGTTAATTAATTGTTTAACCCTTTAATGGTCAAGCCGACCAATTCCGGCCTCTGTAGGGTCTTGAGGAAAGTCCATTTGCGGGCCAAGAGAGACAATATTTGAAAATTTACCTCTGGAATTCCTGGCTCGATAAACGAGCCAGTCATTCCAGTGGTGTTTTCAAAAATAGTCATCTTGTCCGGGAAATGGACTTTCAATAAGCAAATATTCTAATTTTCTTGAGAAAATTTAACCATTAAAGGGTTAAATGATGGCCCCCCCCCCATTTGCTGATCATCTTGTTTCTGTAATATCACAGCGTATCTAGATTCCAAAACAATTATACTAGGAGGCTGGTGAATATAAAAAAACTAATTTGAAAGAGAATTGTTGCTGTATTAGGTAGTAACAACTTCCAGCCAAATAATTTTGAAAATTTCCTTAGCTCCTAACAACAAGTTTGGTGTACTTGACAGCCATGTAGGTAGGTATACTTTTGCGAGGGAACTTATTTTAATGCGTTACATGTGTACAGTCTATGTGTGGTTACCAGGGTGATGAGGTTAAGGTAATGCTTGTTACCTGCTGAGTTTGGTGCTATTTCGAGATAAATTCAGCTTTGAACATTCATATGATTCTTCTAATGATTGACTGGCTAGGTTCTATATCTCTGAATACTTGTAATGTGTTCTTGTGGCCAGACCAGTGTTCTTGTAGCCAGGCCTATGTAGCTGAGATGCAGGTGGTCAGCACTACAGGGTGTAGGGAGGCTGATGATCTACCTCTGACAGAGTTCATAGATCTCTTCACACAGGTGTGCTTAACTCTTTCATGATCAAATGTGGTTAAGAGAATTTCAATATTTATTCTTGGAAAATGTCTATTTGCAGGCAAGGAGAAGACTTTTTTTTTTTAATTTACGATTATCTAGTCTAGGACCACTGCAGAGCCCTGTTTTTACCAGCTTGACCCTTTAAACAGTTAATGCTTCATCCATTACAGGCAGGAAATGACAAACTATTTATAATGGCCGGAATATTCGCTTGGACATAAATTTTGAAGTCAATAATATGACATTATAATCAACTACATTACATGAAGGCTGATGTCATAATCAATTATGTCATGAATGACACGATTTAGTCTATCATAAATGCTTAATATTCTGTCAAGTTGTATGACTTGTATGTCTTTGCTATTTAATAAACAGTCTGTTGAATATTTTGAAACTAGTTCGACTGGGCGCTGTCAACAGCACCCATTCAAATTCATTTCAAAATATTTAACGGCTTACCTGAATAGTTTTCTGGAAATTGGGATTCGGGAAATGCAGGGATCGATCAATCCCAACACGGGCACAGCATGGGTGAAGCTTAGCTAGAGACGGGCGGGGCATAGCTGAAACTGGATTCATCCATTGTAATGGGAGATGTTGCTGACTACAACATGTTCCAGTGGAATTTGTTACGAAATATTTACCGGCTTTCCTCAGTGTTGAAATTGAGACACTGGGATTTCAATGGTTAAAGTGCTAGAGACAGAGTATACATGTATATCTCAGAATACTGATGTTGGTGTGAATATCATCACACCTGTGACATTATTAACCCTTTAATCCTCAGGAAAATCTAAATGTTCTCATAAGAAATGTCAATTTTGCAGACCAATGACACAGAAGACTATTCTTTGTAAATTACCACTGGAATGACTGGCTTGGATGAATTCATATAAAGTTGTAAATTTTCAAAATTAGTAATCGCCTCGTCTACAAATTGACATTTCTCAAGACCACTGCTGAAGGTGTTTTTGGCCTGCTTGAGTGTTAACAGTTAACCCCTACCACTCTGTCAATAAAAAAGTTAAACATTTTAAATTAAATTAAAGGATGAACTGGTGTTCATTTTTCAACAAATTTGGTGGAAGATGGTGCTAGACAGCAACATCATCCACCAAGATTGTTGAAAAAGGAACACCAGTTTCTTTGCTATTGACATGGTAAAAGATAGAATATCGACAACAGAGTTGTAAGAGTTAAAGTGAATATTATTCCCTTTATCAAAAGCCAATTGAGTTGCTGTTGACTCCCACACTTCATGGCAGCATCTCAAAAGCAGCAGTAATGCTGCAGCTAACCACGTGATCAAGCAGTAAGCAAAAGCCACCTCTGCAGAATTTGCTCGTGTACACTGGAGGAATCCAGTTTATCTGTCAATCATATGAAGTCATCAACAACATCACATGTAGGCTGTTGTCATAATTAATTACGTCATGAATGACGTAATTATTCCGGTCATAAAGACTTAATAGTCTTAATAGTGACTCTGTCATGTTGCAGGAATTGTATGAATTTACTATTTATAAATAAACACGCTGTTGAACCCAGTCAAATTAGTTTCAAAATATCCAACAGATTACCTGCATTGTTTTCCGGAAATTGAGTTTCAGGAACACTGATGGTGTTTTTGGTTTGCTTGAGTGTTAAACAGTTAACATACATGTATATATCATGCATTTAGCCTGCATTACCAAAAGTTGAGTTGCTGTTGACTCCAGCACTTCATTGCCTTGCTCAACTCAAAGGCTGCTCTGTAACACTACAGTGGAGGTAATTTAAGCACCATCTCTGCAGAGGGAGCTGTAGTACTATAATGTCCATTGATTATGTACAGGTGCTGATGTGAACTGTGGATATAATCAGTCTCACCTGTACCAGAGACCACCTGTAATTAACCCTTTAATTGTTAAGTGTAAAAAAAAGACCTAATGGAGTAATGAATCATTATAATACTCTGTTGAATCTTTTAAAAACTAATTTGACTGGGAGGTGTGACTACCTAGGTAGGAACCCGGTCCAGTCAGATTAGTTTCAAAATATTTAACTGTTTTCGTGTATCAGTTTCTCTTGAAATTGAGACTGAGATTCTGATGGTTAAAATGTAAATTCACACTATGATGGTTAGTTATTAACCATGGTTCATTGTTGGTTGACCCCTTAACCGTTTAATGGTCATGCCGGCCCAAACTGGCCACTGTTATTGTCTTGTGGAATGTCCATTCACAGGCCAATAGAATACAATTTTTGAAGATTTCCCACTAGACTGACTGGCTCGAGTGAGGCAGTTATTCCAGTGATAAATTTAAAAAAATGGTATTCTCTTAGCCTGTAAATGAACATTCAATAGGTAGATATTTAAATTTTCTTGACCAAATCTGCCCATTACATGGTTAATGTTAGATCAGCTGACCTGAAAGGCAAAGAGGTCAAGGGTGTCTATTCCATGGGTGATACATTACAGCTCAGAAATAACTTTGAATGTTTCCAAAACATACATATTCTGTTGAATTTAATTGGAAGCCATTGCTGCGATTGTTTCCAGTCAAATTAAGTCCAAAATATTCAACAGAAAATTTTGTTACATGTTAAAAATTATACTAACTAATCTGTTTATATTTTTGTCTTGGAAAACATGTTAACTTATTTCTGAGTTACAGTAATGTATCGTTGGTCTGACTGTATATGTCCTTATTTACGTCTCTCATCCATCATCTGTCTGCAAACATTTATAATCCTTAAGCAACTTTCCAAGAACTGATAGGCAGATTTCAGCTGAATTTGGTATTTATGCATCAGCATGTGATCTTAACCCTTTAATGGTCATACCGACCAAAATCGGCCTCTGCTATGGTCTTGTGAAATGTCCATCTACAGGCCGAGACAATACAATTTAAAAAATTTACCACTGGAATGACTGACTCGATAACCGAGCCAGTCATTCCAGTGATAAATTAAAAAAAATAGTTTTCTCTCGACCTTTAAATGGACATTTCAATAAGAAAATGACCAAATTTGACCATTAAAGAGTTAACACTCAAGATGGCCTTGGAAAACGTCAATTTGGAGAACAACTGAAGAATATTTTTGAAAATTTACAATAGAAATGACTGGCTCGATAACTGAGCCAGTGATTGCTGTGGTATATTTTCAAATATATTCTTCCTTTGGTCTGAAAATTGAAATTTGTGAAAAATTAAAATTTTTCTGAAAAGATTAGAATGTCAAAGGGTTAAAGATCGTTGAAATGAAGCTGATTGGTGTGATTTTGTTTGGCGGCCATCTTGAATGGTGTCTGGTGTGATTTGTTTGGCGGCCATCTTGAATGGTGTCTTATTTTAAATAATCTCTCCGAAATCACTTGGCCAAATGAGTGCCATGGTTCCTTCAAGCACAACTTTATTGAGCGTGTACTATATATATATATATATATATATATTATTTTTTTTTATTTCTATGGTGTATACAGTATCAACCAGTCCAACATCCCAGAATTGAGAAAATATATCTTTATCAAAATGGTCTGCACATATAAACAGATTACCGGAGACATTCCTCTAGGAACCCACCTAATTGCAAGAGCAGATTTTTAGCTGCAGTCAATCTGTCAGTTGGTCGATCAACTTAATTTTAGAAATTATATTACAGATGGCTGTTTCTGTCATCTATCTCAATAGTATCAACATTATGCTCTAAATCAGTACCGTTTACCCTTTAACCCATACAGGCCTGACACAACAAATTATTTATCTTGTTGAATGTTCTGAAACTAATTCTACTACGATCCATCCAGTCAAACTTGTTTCAAACTATTCAACATCTTTGCTTTATAGGTTAATGTTTTGAAATTAAAACATGGGAATTTCAGTGCTAAAAGTGTATATATCTACTAAGGAGAAATGAATCTTTATCCTTTTTACTGTCAAATTTGTTCAAGAAAAAACATCTATTTGCAAACAAGAGATTATTGTTGAAAATTTACCAGTGGAATGACTGGCTTGCTTCTCGAGCCCATCATTCCAGTAGTAAATTTTCCAAAATAGTCTGGTCTGCAAGTGGATGTTTCTCAAGTCCACTGCAGAAGCTGATTAATTGGTTGGATTTAGTGGTAAAGTTTACAATTCCCAGAAATACATGTAAAAGTTACTAATTTGTGTTCATATTTCTGTTTTTCAGACAGCTCTGATATCGTTGATCGTAAGCTCAAGCTGATTCTCGGATTAATATGGACGCTCATTTTACATTATTCCATCTCAATGCCCATGTGGGAGGGCGAGGAACCGACACCATCAGAAGGAGGACCAACACCAAAGCAGAGATTGCTCAACTGGATTCAGAGCAAGGTGCCAGATTTACCCATCAAGAATTTCACATCAGACTGGAAAGATGGCAAGGCTATCGGTGCTCTGGTTGATGCACTTGCACCAGGTATGTAAGCTCACATCAGATATGTAGGGATAGTTATGTATGATCTGTTATGGGTAGTGTAAGATGAGAATGCGTCGGTGGCATGTTCCCGAGTTCTGACAAACAGTGGGTTTAATAATCTGGGTTTCAGACCCGTGGGACACCCATTGCCAAGAGTGGGTTAATAACGGACACGGCACACTCAAATGTGTCCGCCTCCGCCACCACATGCTGAGGACGGTAGACGCTGCGTGTAATACCTGCATAAGCTTGGGCGTATGCAGTCCCTGGATTATGCAGCATACAGCACTCAAAAGTACATGAAATGTTAGAATCCACTGGACACGCTGCTTGATACACATGCACTGACCATTGCTCAAGCATACAGTGTTAATTCTAGGCCTAAGCATGGAGTGGAGATGGAGAATTTAACTCATGAACCCGGCCACCATTGGCTTAGGTCAAAATACCTTCGTGGAGCGTGAATTGTCAGGAAGCCATATACAAAGGAGTTTTGGAAATTACATCTGGAGAACCACTGCCTATTTATTCTTACCACCTGAGTATCAGGTGTACGTGCTGACCACCTCTGGCTGCTGGACACCAGTGGTCAAATGACTTCTCAAAAAGCACTGGGCCGATTTCAGTTATGTTTGACAGGAAGCATTCTTACGGCATAGAGCTCAAAATTTGTTCAAATGAAGCCGATCTGCTAATATGGCTGGTGGTCATCTTGGACGTTGGCCAATTTTTGGAAACCTTTTAGTCTCCGAAACGGCTTGGGTTACTGTCAAATTTGTTCAAGAAAAACATCTATTTGCAAACGAGATTATTGTTGAAAATTTACCAATGGAAAACCCGTGAAACATTATCTAGGGCAAGAACTGATTCAAAACTGAAAAAACCCCTGATGGCCGCCGGTAACTAATCAAGATGTAACGTGTTTGGCGGGCATATAAGATTTTTTATTTGATGGCTCATCGTGGAGTTGGCTGGAATGCCTCAGAGCAAAGGCTCTGTTTCTGAGCATCACAATAAGAGTTTAAGGATTCTGAGACAATCATCTTGAAGGTTGTTAACATACAGATCATGATCTTGACCTTCAGGACTTGACCTTGCCATGATGGAGACAAAAGGCCGAAGTTATTTTAGCATAATATGATCTGCATGATCTAGCATGCAATAAATCTAATACCAGATAAATAGCTTCAAAGTCAATGTTATTGGCAAATTATAACTATTTTAGGCCAAAAGCATTTGACCGTGACGGTTAGTTGTCCTGTGACCGTGGATGACACGGATGATGAAGAACGCCTTGCCAATTGGTCGGGCATACCAACGACTGTCATAATACATTATCCTATTCAGCCTATTATTAACTGAATTACAACCATATTTTGTTTTAACATATATCGGCTGTGACCATTTTGGATTTATGCTAATTAGGGGATATAATTAACGAATCCCGCAATGTGTGTCTTATATCAGGATTTGATTAGTACCTATAACAGGTTAGCCGTGGCAAATTTTGTGATTTCTTACAATTCAAGTGAACAGTAGAACCCCTAAAGTCTGGGAAAATTAAGGTATTGCAATCTTTGGTTGTTTGCAATCTCCTGTCTGACATCTTGAAATTATGTGCAATAATGCTGCCAACTGGTTTGCCAGATTGCTTTAGAAACGTAATTCCAATTGCATGTGGTCTGGCAGAGTAAGTTAGATAATTTAGCCATGCTCCATTGCGTAATGTAATGTGTGTGAACTAAGGCTCGATCACTATCTTGGTAATCAGCTGAGCTTGCTCCACTAGTGGTTTTCGGTTCACTTTCAAACTTTGTTGTTGTCAAGAGGAAGAATGTGCTATAAAACTTAACCATGATGTCATATCCATATTCAGCTTATAAATGGCATGATTTCCAAATGGTAGTGAGAGCAATCAGGGACGACAAACCCTCACACTCACATTTTGTCAGTGTACACATTATTAGGATCTCTGAGAGTATCCTGTTTTTACAGGTCTTTATGATTACGGCAAATGTTGTGGAATCATAGTGTAGCTGTCACACCTTTTCTTGTGTAAAATGTTTTGGCCATATTGGACAAATACTAGTTTCTGAAATATCCATTATAAGATCTGGAATATGATTTAATCCGGATCCGGGTTACTTTATCTGGATCACAGCCAAAGTATGGAAGTCATTTAACACAGTAATATCCTGTGTTAAAATTTGAGTCATCAAAAACGACATACATATTCCTAAATCTATTTTTGAGGGACAGTTTAACCCATTAACCCTCGAATTTATTCAAGAAAATTAAAATTTTCTAATAGAAAATGTCCATTTGCAGACCAAGAGAAGACTATTTTTGAAAATTTACGACTGAAATGACTGGCTCTATTATCGAGCCAGTCATTCCAGTGGTAAATTTTCAAAAATAGTCCTCTTTTGGTCTGCAAATGGACATTTCTAAAGACCACTGCAGAAGCCGTCTTTGGCTGATGTGAGTGTTGAAAGGTTAAATGACTAACACTAGTGTTCAAAACTTGCTCTCCATGTTATATATGTATGTATATATAGTTGTATTGTCATAGATGTATATTCTTACCTGTACTTACCTCTGCTAGGTCTGTGTCCTGATTGGGAAGACTGGGATCCCAAGAAGGGAGTTAAGAATGCGAAAGAGGCGATGGACGCTGCGGAGAAATGGCTCGATGTTCCACAGGTACTTGACTAGATGATGACTCTTTAATGGTCAAACATGGCCCAGAAAATATAAATATTTGCTTATTGAATGTCCATTTGCAGGGAAAACTATTTTTGAAAATTTAACAAGGACAGGCCGAGTTATCAAGCTAAGCATTGCAGCACAAGATTTCCAAAAATAGTCAAGGTGTCATGCACAACTCAGGCTATTGTTATGCGCATTGCTGGCAATTGTCATACACAACCCTGGCCATTGTCATACACAACCCTGGCCATTGTCATACACAACCCTGCCATTTGTCATGCACAACCCTGCCATTTGTCATGCACAACCCTGCCATTTGTCATACAGAACCCTGGCCATTGTCGTACACAGCCATGGCCATTGTCATACACAACCCTGCCATTTGTCATACTAACCCTGGCCATAGTCATGCACAACCCTGCCATTTGTCATACAGAACCCTGGCCATTGTCGTACACAGCCATGGCCATTGTCATACACAACCCTGCCATTTGTCATACTAACCCTGGCCATTGTCATGCACAACCCTGGCCATTGTCATGCACAACCCTGCCATTTGTCATGCACAACCCTGCCATTTGTCATGCACAACCCTGCCATTTGTCATACAGAACCCTGGCCATTGTCGTACACAGCCATGGCCATTGTCATACACAACCCTGCCATTTGTCATACTAACCCTGACCATTGTCATACACAACCCTGGCCATTGTCATACACAACGCTGGCCATTGTCATCCACAACCCTGCCATTTGTCATACTAACCCTGGCCATTGTCATGCACAACCCTGGCCATTGTCATGCACAACCCTGCCATTTGTCATACTAACCCTGGCCATAGTCATGCACAACCCTGCCATTTGTCATACAGAACCCTGGCCATTGTCGTACACAGCCATGGCCATTGTCATACACAACCCTGCCATTTGTCATACTAACCCTGACCATTGTCATACACAACCCTGGCCATTGTCATACACAACGCTGGCCATTGTCATCCACAACCCTGCCATTTGTCATACTAACCCTGGCCATTGTCATGCACAACCCTGGCCATTGTCATGCACAACCCTGCCATTTGTCATGCACAACCCTGCCATTTGTCATGCACAACCCTGCCATTTGTCATACAGAACCCTGGCCATTGTCGTACACAGCTATGGCCATTGTCATACACAACCCTGCCATTTGTCATACTAACCCTGGCTATAGTCATGCACAACGCTGCCATTTGTCATACTAACCCTGGCCATTGTCATACACAACCCTGGCCATTGTCATACACAACCCTGGCCATTGTCATCCACAACCCTGCCATTTGTCATACTAACCCTGGCCATTGTCATGCACAACCCTAGCCTTTGTCATACAGAACCCTGGCCATTGTCGTACACAGCCATGGCCATTGTCATACACAACCCTGTCATTTGTCATACTAACCCTGGCAAGAGTCATGCACAACCCTTCCATTTGTCATACTAACCCTGGCCATTGTCATGCACAACCCTGGCCATTGCCATACACAACCCTGGCCAGTGTCATACAGAACCCTGGCCATTGCCATACACAGCCATGGCCATTGTCATACACATCCCTGCCATTTGTCATACTAACCCTGGCTGTAGTCATGCACAACCCTGCCATTTGTCATACGCAACCATGGCCATTGTCATATGCAACCCTGGCCATTGTCATCCACAACCCTGACCATTGTCATGCACAATCCTGCCATTTGTCATACTAACCATGGCCATTGTCATGCACAACCCTGTCCATTGTCATACACCACCCTGCCATTGTCATCAACAACCCTGGCCATTGTTATCCGCAACCCTGGCCATTGTTATCCACAACCCTGGCCATTGTCATACGCAACCCTGGCCATTGTCATCCACAACCCCCTGACCATTGTCATGCACAACCCTGACATTGGTCATACTTCTTCTTTTCGTTCGCTGATCATACCGCCAGTCCTGTAAGTGACTATCGACATGATCATAAGCGTTAAGTGCGTGGATCCATGGTTTATTAGAGTGCGCCGTGCGGCCTGGAACCTCCGTCTTCAGCACTCGAGGTTTCTGTCAGGGTTACCTCACCCTTACCTCCTTTAGTCGCCTCTTACGACACGCAGAGGATACGGAAGGTGTATTCTAAGCCCCACCTACAGGGCAATTGGTCATACTAACCCTGGCCATTGTCATGCACAACCCTGGCCATTGCCATGCACAACCCTGGCCATTGTCATACACAACCCTGGCCATTGTCATACAGAACCCTGGCCATTGTCATACACAGCCATGGCCATTGTCATACACATCCCTGCCATTTGTCATCCACAACCCTGCCATTTGCCATACTAACCCTGGCCATTGTCATGCACAACCCTGGCCATTGTCATACACAACATTGGCCATTTTCATACACCACCCTGGCCATACACAACCCTACCATTTGACATGCACAACGCTGCCATTTGTCATACTAAGCCTGGCCATTGTCATTCACAACCCTGGCCATTGTCATGCACAACCCTGGCCATTGTCATGCACAACCCTAGCCATTGTCATCCACACGCTTGGCCATTGTCATCCACAACCCTGCCATTGTCATCCACAGCCCTGGCCATTGTCATTCGCAAGCCTGGCCATTGTAATCTGCAACCCTGGCCATTGTTATCCACAACCCTGGCCATTGTCATACGCAACCCTAGCCATTGTCATCCACAAGCCTGACCATTGTCATGCACAACCCTGCTATTTGTCATACTAACCCTGGCCATTGTCATGCACAACCCTGGCCATTGTCATACACAACCCTGGCCATTGTCATCCACCACCCTAGCCATTGTCATACACCCTGCCATTTGTCATACTAACCCTGAACATTGTCATGCACAACGCTGGCCATTGTCATGTACAACCCTGGCCATTGCCATCCACATGCCTGGGCATTGTCATCCACATGCCTGGCCATTGCATCCACACGCCTGGCCATTGTCATCCACATGCCTGGCCATTGTCATCCACAACCCTAGCCATTGTCATCCACAACCCTGGCCGTTGTCATTCGCAAGCCTGGCTATTGTAATCCACAACCCTGGCCATTGTCATACACAACCCTGACCATTGTCATACACAACCCTGGCCATTGTCATCCACAACCCTGGGCATTGTCATCCACATGCCTGGTTATTGTCATCCACAACCGTGGCCATTGTCATCCACATCCCTGGCCATTATCATTCGCAAGCCTGGCCATTGTAATCCACAACCCTGGCCATTGGCATCCACACGCCTGGCCATTGTCATCCACACGCCTGGCCATTGTCATCCACAACCCTGGCCATTGTCATCCACAACCCTGGCCATTGTCATTCGCAAGCCTGGCTATTGTAATCCACAACCCTGGCCATTGTCATACACAACCCTGACCATTGTCATACACAACCCTGCCATTTGCCGTGCACAACCATGGCCATTGTCATGCGCAGCACTGGCCATTGTCATATGCAACCATACACAATGTTCATTGGCATACACAACCTTATTCATTGTCACAAATTATTTCAAATATTAGAAAATTGTCATAAATGAAGCCTTTTTTGAAAATTTCCAAGTGAAATGACCGGCATGATAATCAAGCCAGCCATTCCAATTGTAAATCCTCAAAAGTTGCCTTCACTTGGCGTGCACATGAACAGGAGCTAAGCAAATAATCTGATTTTCTTGACCATTAAGTGGTTGAAGCTCTGCAGATTATCCTGTGAAACAATTTAATTGAAAGTGGTTACTACATTAGGCAGCAATAATTGACAAACAATTTGTCTTCAACATATTCAGAAATTATTTCATTTCAGACTAAAATAGTTCATGATGAATTACTAATTTGTCCTCTATATTTCTTCTGCATTTTGTTGTATCTAATATGTATTCACATATGCTATTTGTAATATTATTCCTATGCCAGCCGCACAACTCATATCTCATGCTGATTCTGTCTCTCTTCACCAAACATGCAACAAGTATTTGTGTTCTTGTAATACACTGGGAGATATGTTACTATTATATCAGGATGCTTGCGCGGTTACACCTCCAGGGCATGTGCAATGCTCTGGTTATGTGCCTGTGGAAGCCAGCTCTAGTCTTTCTTCCTGTGTTTATATTTAGCAATGGCTTATAACTGGTGGGGAAAAAATCTTAAAATTAGCATCAGTCCTTATCAATTGTGAGATCATATTATTTAGAATATTTCAAATGCAGTAGCTGCTATTCATTTTGAAAATGGTGTTGTTGTAAGTTGTCTATGGATTTTAAGCAGCAACAGCTTACATCACCACCATCATCCAGATTGATGGGTTTTCTTTCCAAGACTACAATCTCAGAATCTTGTCATGGTTCAGTATGAGCGTTGTTGTTTAAATGAATCATGTTTGTGTGGGAGTGTTGGCTGCAAGCGGAAATCAATTATGGAATTGGAATTTATGTTCTTGAAGGAAGCTAGCATTTTAAGCTAGAAGCTTCTAAGGATTTACAAGAATAAACATTAGCCATGATCTTCACCTCATTAATGTACCATGACATTAGCCTTAGAGCAACAGTCAGCAACTGTAATCCACATCTTATCAGACATGTCAGAAGATATATATCCACATTCCAGAGAATGTCTCATGTTGCTTGTACTTGAACTGTAGTCATTGTATCCGCCACATACTAAGAACTGTCATTTGGTCTTTGACTCTGGATTTCGTTTGTAAAACATTGATCAATAATCACATCACAAAAAACAGTCAGGGTTTTAATTTTTTAACCCCCAAGTGGTATGAATATCATTAGTTTTAGTGAATATTTTAATAATTTCTAATTACATGTCGGTTTAAACTTTGATCTAAGTCCGCATCCACTAATATATTGAAGCAATAGTGCCAAGTTGTAAAATTCTTTTTGGGTGCCACCATTTAAAAATATAAATACACAAATCACCCCCAACGTTTTGTCCATATTTCCTTGTCACCAAGGCATTGTCTTTCAAAACCGAGTCCTTAAAATGCACAAGCCATAATCCTGTGACAGTATCACGCATCCAGGCAGATGTAGTTTGTAGAACTTATGCAGCCAAGGCAGGATGTGTCTCATCTTCCGTCATTATCTTCCTTCATGTTATGATAATTAAGATCAATGCCCCGCCATCATTAACCGTCTTGCTGCTGCAAACCACCAGATGATAATGTTGTTTGGGCAATAACTTTGGCCTTATTGAATATTTTGAAAACAATTTGACTGAAAGTTGTTGGTGGCTTATTGTTTTCAAAATATTCAGCATATCCAGAGTTAAACCGCATACAAAAATGCAGTCTGCAGAAATTCAGCAGGCAGACAGTTATGTATGTGAGAATTGATCGCTCCATGTGGATGTAATATTGTCATCTATACCATAGTTATGTGTAGTTAGTACTTATCATAGTACTATAGTTGGAAGGCCAAAAGGCGGTGTCTAAAGGAGAAAGTGGATGAGCCAGTTAAAGCCCATGAGTGTTGGAACACCAGCTTTAATGTCCCTTTCTAGTTTATCTATCAATCATATGATGTCATAATCAACTATGTGATGTGTAAGATGACGTCATAATCGGTGACATCATGAATGACATAAATAAGTTTGTCAGGAATGCTTAATTGATGATGGACTACGTGTTGTTGTACGAATTGTGTCTTTACTGTTTAATAAACACTCCGTTGAATATTTTGAAACTAATTTGACTGTGCACTGTCCATAGGCAGCAACAACAACACCCAGTTAAATTAGTTTCAAAATATTAAACAGCTTACCTGTATAGTCTTATGGAAACCGATAGTCAGGGAGTTCAGGGATCGATCAATCCCAACACGAGTGATTCGTGGGTGGATCTTAGCTAGAGATGGACAAGGCATAGCTAAAACTGGATTCTTCCATTGCCAGTCGGGTCGGATCGCTGACCAGATGATCCTGACATTGGAACAGCTCACACTGCTCAAGGTCCCAAGAACACATGACTATTGTAAACATCAAACAATCAGCTTAATCAGGCATTCCACACAAGACTATCGTAAACATCAAACAATCAGCTTAATCAGACATTCCACACAAGACTATTGTAAACATCAAACAATCGGCTTAATCAGGCATTCCACACAAGACTATTGTAAACATCAAACAATCAGCTTAATCAGACATTCCACACAAGACACCTGTAAACATCAAACAATCAGCTTAATCGGACATTCCACACAAGACTATTGTAAACATCACACAATCAGTGTAATCAGGCATTCCACACAAGACTATTGTAAACATCAAACAATCAGCTTAATTAGGCATTCCACACAAGACTGTTGTAAACATCAAACAATCAGCTTAATCAGACATTCCACACAAGACTATTGTAAACATCAAACAATCGGCTTAATCAGACATTCCACACAAGACTATTGTAAACATCAAACAATCAGCTTAATCAGACATTCCACACAAGACTATTGTAAACATCAATCAATCAGCTTAATCAGACATTCCACAAAAGACTATTGTAAACTTCAAACAATCAACCTAATCAGGCATTCCACACAAGACTATTTATTGTAAACATCAAACAATCGGCTTAATCAGGCATTCCACACAAGACTATTTATTGTAAACATCAAACAATCGGCTTAATCAGGCATTCCACACAAGACTATTGTAAACATCAAACAATCGGCTTAATCAGGCATTCCACACAAGACACCTGTAAACATCAAACAATCAGCTTAATCGGACATTCCACACAAGACTATTGTAAACATCAATCAATCAGCTTAATCAGGCATTCCACAGAAGACTATTGTAAACATCAAACAATCAGCTTAATCAAGCATTCCACACAAGACTATTGTAAACATCAAACAATCAGCTTAATCAGGCATTCCACACAAGACTATTGTAAACATCAAACAATCAGCTTAATCAGACATTCCACACAAGACTATTGTAAACTTCAAACAATCAACTTAATCAGACATTCCACACAAGACTATTGTAAACATCAAACAATCAGCTTAATCAGACATTCCACACAAGACTATTGTAAACATCAATCAATCAGCTTAATCAGACATTCCACAAAAGACTATTGTAAACTTCAAACAATCAACCTAATCAGGCATTCCACACAAGACTATTTATTGTAAACATCAAACAATCGGCTTAATCAGGCATTCCACACAAGACTATTTATTGTAAACATCAAACAATCGGCTTAATCAGGCATTCCACACAAGACTATTGTAAACATCAAACAATCGGCTTAATCAGGCATTCCACACAAGACACCTGTAAACATCAAACAATCAGCTTAATCGGACATTCCACACAAGACTATTGTAAACATCAATCAATCAGCTTAATCAGGCATTCCACAGAAGACTATTGTAAACATCAAACAATCAGCTTAATCAAGCATTCCACACAAGACTATTGTAAACATCAAACAATCAGCTTAATCAGGCATTCCACAGAAGACTATTGTAAACATCAAACAATCAGCTTAATCAAGCATTCCACACAAGACTATTGTAAACATCAAACAATCAGCTTAATCAGGCATTCCACACAAGACTATTGTAAACATATCAAACAATCAGCTTAATCAGACATTCCACACAAGACTGTTGTAAACATCAAACAATCAGCTTAATCAGACATTCCACACAAGACTATTGTAAACATCAAACAATCAGCTTAATCAGACATTCCACACAAGACTATTGTAAACATCAAACAATCAGCTTAATCAGACATTCCACACAAGACTATTGTAAACATCAATCAATCAGCTTAATCAGACATTCCACACAAGACTATTGTAAACTTCAAACAATCAACTTAATCAGGTTTTCCACACAAGACACCTGTAAACATCAAACAATCAGCTTAATCAGGCATTCCACACAAGACTATGGTAAACATCAAACAATCAGCTTAATCAGGCATTCCACACAAGACTATTGTAAACTTTAAAAAATCAGCTTAATCAATCATTCCACACAAGACTATTGTAAACATCAATCAATCAGCTTAATCAGCCATTCCACACAAGACTGTTGTAAACTTCAAACAATCAACTTAATCAGGCATTCCACACAAGACTATTGTAAACATCAAACAATCAGCTTAATCAGGCATTCCACACAACACTATTGTAAACATCAATCAATCAGCTTAATCAATCATTCCACACAAGACTGTTGTAAACTTCAAACAATCAGCTTAATCAGACATTCCACACAAGACTATTGTAAACTTTAAACAATCAGCTTAATCAGGCATTCCACACAAGACTATTGTAAACATCAAACAATCAGCTTAATCAGACATTCCACACAACACTATTGTAAACATCAATCAATCAGCTTAATCAGACATTCCACACAAGACTATTGTAAACATCAAACAATCAGCTTAATCAGGCATTCCACACAAGACTATTGTAAACATCAAACAATCAGCTTAATCAGACATTCCACACAAGACTATTGTAAACATCAAACAATCAGCTTAATCAGGCATTCCACACAAGACACCTGTAAACATCAAACAATCAGCTTAATCAGACATTCCACACAAGACTATTGTAAACATCAAACAATCAGCTTAATCAGACATTCCACACAAGACTATTGTAAACATCAAACAATCGGCTTAATCAGGCATTCCACACAAGACTATTGTAAACATCAAACAATCGGCTTAATCAGGCATTCCACACAAGACACCTGTAAACATCAAACAATCAGCTTAATCGGACATTCCACACAAGACTATTGTAAACATCAATCAATCAGCTTAATCAGGCATTCCACAGAAGACTATTGTAAACATCAAACAATCAGCTTAATCAAGCATTCCACACAAGACTATTGTAAACATCAAACAATCAGCTTAATCAGGCATTCCACACAAGACTATTGTAAACATCAAACAATCCGCTTAATCAGACATTCCACACAAGACTATTGTAAACTTCAAACAATCAACTTAATCAGGCATTCCACACAAGACTGTTGTAAACATCAAACAATCAGCTTAATCAGACATTCCACACAAGACTATTGTAAACATCAAACAATCAGCTTAATCAGACATTCCACACAAGACTATTGTAAACATCAAACAATCAGCTTAATCAGACATTCCACACAAGACTATTGTAAACATCAATCAATCAGCTTAATCAGACATTCCACACAAGACTATTGTAAACTTCAAACAATCAACTTAATCAGGTTTTCCACACAAGACACCTGTAAACATCAAACAATCAGCTTAATCAGGCATTCCACACAAGACTATGGTAAACATCAAACAATCAGCTTAATCAGGCATTCCACACAAGACTATTGTAAACTTTAAAAAATCAGCTT
This sequence comes from Chaetoderma sp. LZ-2023a, assembly GCA_034401795.1. NCBI lineage: Eukaryota > Metazoa > Mollusca > Caudofoveata > Chaetodermatida > Chaetodermatidae > Chaetoderma > Chaetoderma sp. LZ-2023a. The sequence goes on along the minus strand of CM067371.1, from coordinate 133,764,401 downwards.
AATCAATCATTCCACACAAGACTATTGTAAACATCAATCAATCAGCTTAATCAGCCATTCCACACAAGACTGTTGTAAACTTCAAACAATCAACTTAATCAGGCATTCCACACAAGACTATTGTAAACATCAAACAATCAGCTTAATCAGGCATTCCACACAACACTATTGTAAACATCAATCAATCAGCTTAATCAATCATTCCACACAAGACTGTTGTAAACTTCAAACAATCAGCTTAATCAGACATTCCACACAAGACTATTGTAAACTTTAAACAATCAGCTTAATCAGGCATTCCACACAAGACTATTGTAAACATCAAACAATCAGCTTAATCAGACATTCCACACAACACTATTGTAAACATCAATCAATCAGCTTAATCAGACATTCCACACAAGACTATTGTAAACATCAAACAATCAGCTTAATCAGGCATTCCACACAAGACTATTGTAAACATCAAACAATCAGCTTAATCAGACATTCCACACAAGACTATTGTAAACATCAAACAATCAGCTTAATCAGGCATTCCACACAAGACACCTGTAAACATCAAACAATCAGCTTAATCAGACATTCCACACAAGACTATTGTAAACATCAAACAATCAGCTTAATCAGACATTCCACACAAGACTATTGTAAACATCAATCAATCAGCTTAATCAGGCATTCCACACAAGACTATTGTAAACATCAAACAATCAACTTAATCAGACATTCCACACAACACTATTGTAAACATCAATCAATCAGCTTAATCAGACATTCCACACAAGACTATTGTAAACATCAAACAATCAGCTTAATCAGGCATTCCACACAAGACTATTGTAAACATAAAAAAATTAGCTTAATCAGGCATTCCACACAAGACTATTGTAAACTTTAAAAAATCAGCTTAATCAATCATTCCACACAAGACTATTGTAAACATCAAACACTCAGCTTAATCAGACATTCCACAAAAGTTCTATTTGAAATTCTACAGGCAGGAATGGCATTATATCTCTCATAGATTGCCGAATAACAGTATGGTTTGAGAACAGGCTAAGGGACTACACTTGCTGGCATTGCCCTCAAATATCTGATACAAATGTGGTTAAGAATGAGGATTGCAATGGTTTCTTATATATTGATGAATTTTGTTTTCAACCTGGTGTCATATACCATGCTCTGGCAGAAATGAAAAGGGCCCAGACTTATCAAAATCATGAAATATGTACAATCACATTATTACTGGTAGTATTATGTGAATAGCAGGAGAACAGCAACAAACAATTCTCACTTGAGTGAGGCATCCAACACTTCTGACAGAACTGCTTTTTGTCACCAACGTTGTTTAATTTATATGGTGAAAAACTAATACCTGTGAGTGGAGCATCTGTAACAGAGCAGGCTGTATTATCAGTGAGCACACGATGTGGAGCAGCCATTATGTTATTGTTAAGTCAGTGGATGAACTAGAGAACCAAACCAGCGAGGTGGAATGGGTAACCTCCCTGGAATTCAGCATAAAAATTAACGCAGCTAATAGCCATCTAATTACATTGGGTGTCAAACTTCCATTCATGATGAATGACAGGAAACAGAGACTAGAGATCGATATCGGGCTGAAGCAATAGTTGGTGAAAGCACTGTTACAGTAACGTTGGGTGGGTAAATGTTCAGATGAAAAAAAAATGCATGCATTTAAAATGTGGGTTTGGTGATATGCATGCTGATTAGAATACAAATCAAGTGCCTAGGTGAGAGTGCAGGTTGATGTTGCTGATGATAATATCCTGGTCCCAGCATTAACAGGCATGGTCAAAAACCATCATTGCAAACGGCGACCTGAAAAACTCATAATATCCATGGTAAAAGGTGAAGCTGAAAGAGAGGATCATCCATGGCGACGTCGTACACGCAGGATAGATGCCATCCAGCGATGGACACTCCAAGCAAGAGAGGATCGTGTGCATGGTCAGGAAGATGCCAATGACTCAGTAGGACTACAGCAGACTGGACAGATAGATAGATACTTGATACATAGATCTATCAACGTTAGGGGTGCATCATATCATTTAATGTCCTAGGTGCAATCAAGCATTTAACTGTCTGACGTTGCAAACCACCAGACAATAGTTTCAATGAACAATAACTCTAGACCTGCTGAATATTTTGAAAACAATTTGACTGAAAGTTGTTGGGGCTTAGCCTCCAACAACTTTCAGTCAAACTGTTTTCAAAATATGCAGCTTATCCAAAGTTAACCCCCCCCACGGAAAATGTAATCTGCAGAAATTCAGCAGACACAGTTAATATCAGTTTCTTATGAGGTATGTGTGACGTAATTATACACCTTCAGTAATGTTGTCTGTCTGTTTGATGTAAAAGCGCTTTGTTGTATACATAAGGCATATATAATAGGTGAGTTCTGATGTTAAAGTTGTTTTTTTATTGATCTTTATATTGATCTGAAAATTTCCATGTATTGTATGAATAAATGATTACTACATCTTAAGTTTTTTAGTGGAGAACATGGATGCCTGATTTTATTGGCCTGCGTACGTAGAAATACCTGAGTTGTCACTTTGCCAATGGCATTGAATAAATAAATGTTGTTGTGGTGAAACAGTTACACAATAGAGAGTCACTAACCCACTATCTCTGTCACCATAGTTTGTGATAATAACAAGTTTATATGCACTATTTTTTGCAACATATGTTGATTTGCAGAAATGTAAGAAATCTGAAGAGCCGACACAGAACAATTTAATCTAGGAGCTAGATGTACATGTAACTAAAGACTTGCTATTTACGGACTGTTATTCTGTGACATCAGTCATCAATATTAAAAAAGAGACACAATTTACTTTAGACAGTTCTTAAATTCTAGACATGAGGTGTTAATGCACCTTCCCAATTTTAGCTATGCCCCACCCACCTCTAGTTAAGCTCCACCCACAGTTCGCCGTGTTGGGGTTGATCGATCCCAGAATGCCATAGCTATCAATCTCCTGAAAACTACAGGTAAGCTGTTGAATATTCTGTAACGAATTTGACTGGGTGCTGTTGCTGGCTATGGCAGCAACAGTGCACAGTCAAATCAGTTTCAAAATATTCAACAGAATATTTATTAAATAGTAAAGACATACAATTCGTACAACAACGCATAGTCCATCTTCAAATATTCATTCGTGACGTACGTAGCTCCATCATTCATGATGTCATTATGAAGTCATGCCACACGTCACAAAGTTGATTATGATGTCATATAATGGAGGGATAAAGTGGAACGGTCCATTGCTACCGTATTAGTATTCAAAGCTTAAGTGTTATGCAAATTTCTTATGTTTTGCAAATCTGTATGTGAAGCATGTGCTTCAGCTATCTGGAATAACATAAATAAATGTTAATCACTAGCCTCCCTGCTGTATTCCAAGCCGCTGCATATGAGACATTAAATTCATGTCGGGTTTCAAGACAAAGCTAATTTAATCAAGGAAAAGAAAGATGAATTTGATTGCTATTGGATTAGTTCCAAAACCTGGAGCTTCAGCACACCATCACCACGCCATCTCACACCATCTCCATACTCTCACACCATCTCCACACACACCATCTCCACGCCATGTCATCTCCACACTCTCACACCATCTCCACGCTATCACCACACCATCTCCACACCATCTTCAATCTCCATGCCATCTACACGCCATTTCCACACCATCGCCGCGCTATCTCCAATCTCCATGCCATCTCCACATGATCTCCATACCATCTCCACGCCATCTCGCACCATCTCCACACCATCTCCACACAATCTCCACACCATCACACCATCTCCACGCCATCTCACACCATCTCCACACCATCTCCACACCATCTCCACACAATCTCCACACCATCTCCACGCCATCTCCACGCCATCTCCACGCCATCTCCACGCCATCTCCACGCCATCTCCACGCCATCTCCACGCCATCTCACACCATCTCCACACCATCTCCATTCCATCTCCACACCATCTCCACACCATCTCCACGCCATCTCCATACCATCTCACACCATCTCCACACCATCTCCACGCCATCTCCACACCATCTCCACACCATCTCCACGCCATCTCCATACCATCTCACACCATCTCCACGCCATCTCCACGCCATCTCCACGCCATCTCCACGCCATCTCCACACCATCTCCACGCCATCTCCACGCCATCTCCACACCATCTCACACCATCTCCACGCCATCTCCACACCATCTCCACGCCATCTCCACGCCATCTCCACACAATCTCCATACAATCTCCATGCCATCTCCATACAATCTCCATGCAATCTCCACACCATCTCCATACAATCTCCATGCAATCTCCACGCCATCTCCATACAATCTCCATACCATCTCCACGCCATCTCCATACAATCTCCACACCATCTCCTCGCCATCTCCACGCCATCTCCACACCATCTCCATACAATCTCCATGCCATCTCCACACCATCTCCACGCCATCTCCACGCAATCTCCACGCAATCTCCATACCATCTCCATACCATCTCCATGCCATCTCCATACAATCTCCACACCATCTCCATGCAATCTCCACACCATCTCCATACAATCTCCATGCAATCTCCATGCCATCTCCACGCCATCTCCATACAATCTCCATACCATCTCCACGCCATCTCCATACAATCTCCACACCATCTCCTCGCCATCTCCACGCCATCTCCACACCATCTCCATACAATCTCCATGCCATCTCCACACCATCTCCACGCCATCTCCACGCAATCTCCATGCAATCTCCATACCATCTCCATGCCATCTCCACACCATCTCCACGCAATCTCCACACCATCTCCACGCCATCTCCATAGCATCTCCATACAATCTCCACGCCATCTCCACGCCATCTCCACACCATCTCCACGCCATCTCATACCATCTCCACACCATCTCCATGCCATCTGCATACTATCTCCATACAATCTCCACGCCATCTCCACACCATCTCCATACAATCTCCACGCCATCTCCACGCCATCTCCATACCATCTCCACGCCATCTCCACACCATCTCCACGCCATCTCCACGCCATCTCCACGCCATCTGCATACCATCTCCATACAATCTCCACACCATCTCCATGCAATCTCCACGCCATCTCCGCACCATCTCCACGCCATCCACGCCATCTCCACGCCATCTCCATGCCATCTCCACGCCATCTCTACACCATCTCCATGCCATCTCCACACCGTCTCCACGCCATCTCATACCATCTCCACACCATCTCATACCATCTCCACACCGTCTCCACGCCATCACACCATCTCCACACCATCTCTACGCCATCTCCACACCATTGCCACACCATCACCACGCCATCTCCACACCATCTCCATGCCATCTCCACGCCATCTCATACCATCTCCACACCATCTCCATTCAATCTACGCCATCTCCACGCATCTCCACGCCCTCTCACCATCTCATTTCATCTCCACACCATCTCGCCATCTCTATGCCATCTCCACACCATTTCATACCATCTCCACACCATCTCATACCATCTCCATGCCATCTCCACACCATCTCCATGCCATCTCCACACCATCTCCATGCCATCTCCACACCATCTCATTTCATCTCCACACCATCTCGCCATCTCTATGCCATCTCCACACCATTTCATACCATCTCCACACCATCTCATACCATCTCCATGCCATCTCACACCATCTCCACGCCATCTCCACACCATCTCCATGCCATCTCCACACCATCTCCACGCCATCTCCACACCATCTCCATGCCATCTCCACACCATCTCCATACCATCTCCATGCCATCGCCACACCATCTCCACGCCATCTTCACACCATCTCTCGCCATCTCACACCATCTCGCACCATCACCATGCCATCTCCACACCATCTCACACCATCTCGCACCATCTCCACACCATCTCGCACCATCAACACGCCATCTCCACACCATCTCCACACAATCTCCATGCCATCTCCACACCATCTCTAATCTCCATGCCATCTCCACGCCATCTCCACCTAACCTTATTGAAAGCATTGAAGAAGCGCTTTTTGTAGACAGGGTGTAGAATAATGTCAATGGACAATAGCATGAAAGTGGATTCAATGATGACAACTATTCTTAGTATTACATGTCTTTATAGACCTGGGAAACAAGTTAGAATCAGCTGCTCTGGCCGTAATAGACTTTACCGTTTAACTGTCTCGCTGCTGAAAGCCACCAGACAATAATTTCAATGAGCAACAATTCTTGACTTGCTGAATATTTTGAAAAACAATTTGACTGAAAGTGAAATTGTTTTCAAAATATTTAGCAGCTTCAGAGATCCTTGCAATATTCAGCAGTCAAACGTTAAGGCAACTAATACACACTTTGTCGACTCTAACTGATTGTACTCAAGATGTACACCTAGAATACACTAACTACTATTCTAGGAATGCAGATTTCATGGAAACAATAGTTGAGTTTCCATGTGCTTTCTGCGTCTTCACATATGATCAACCTAAAAAACCATGTCCTATTGTTAATTATCATAAAGGGGCAGAACAATCACAGAACAGAAAAGTTTTTGGTGTGTGTTCCTAGTGTAAAAAACATGCAATCCAACCACATCTGACAGACTCAAATCAGCATGCTACCAAACTCTTCATGCCCGCAACATCTGCAAAAAGGAATTCCATTACAATTCCCCAGTTGTACATCATGGATCATCCATGTCATGGCTTGAAATGTCCATCAGCGTGAAACTGTTTCAAACTATAATTCACTTGAGTATTGTTCATACGGAAATCAAGACAAGAATATTGTAGAAATATTTTGAAATGTGTATGTGTCTGTCCTGGGCTCCTCATCACAGAGATTATGTTTTCATGATTGTTTCTTTCATGGATGACAATCTATTAATTCCTCAGAATTCATCCAATATGACCTGAATGGTTTAATGGTAAAAAAAGCCATCCATAAGAAAGGATTTTGTTTACTGCAAACCGGGTGGGAGAAAGATTTCAGTAGGGCGAGGGTCAGGATATTTTTTTGAAAAGGTAATAAATATTTATAATAAGGAAAAAAATTTCGGAAATAAAAAATGTGTTTTTCAGATATTTGACTAGAAGTCCTTTAAACATGGTTAGCAAAAGTTCACATTGCTTGCAAATGACATTACACAGTGGTTGTTTTAACATTTATGTTGGATGGAAAATTTTGTTTTTATTCCCAGCTGTGTGAAATTAAAAAACATCACCCAGGAGGTTTACCAGAAATGAAGCTATTTTTTTATTTTGCCCTCGGGTCAATCTCAGTTAGTAGATTTTTAGGCCTAGAGAAGCAGTAATTCGCCCAGTCAGTCTAGTAAAATTTAAAAGCTAGTCTTGTATAGACCTACAAATGGTCATTGTTCAAGGTAATTATAAATTCTATTTTTGGCTGGGTTGACCATTAATGTGTAAATGACCTTGAGCATCTAGCACTAAATCAGATGCACTATTCTAAGAACCTGCAGATTTAAGTTGTTGCCCCCTAGTAAGCATCCTATTTCATCCAAAGTTGTTGCCCCCTAGTAAGCATCCTATTTCATCGAAAGTTGTTGCTCCCTAGTAAGCATCCTATTTCATCCAAAGTTGTTGCCCCCTAGTAAGCATCCTATTTCATCCAAAGTTGTTGCTCCCTAGTAAGCATCCTATTTCATCCAAAGTTGTTGCCCCCTAGTAAGCATCCTATTTCATCCAAAGTTGTTGCCCCCCTAGTAAGCATCCTATTTCATCCAAAGTTGTTGCCCCCTAGTAAGCATCCTATTTCATCCAAAGTTGTTGCCCCTAGTAAGCATCCTATTTCATCCAAAGTTGTTGCCCCCTAGTAAGCATCCTATTTCATCCAAAGTTGGTGCCCCCTAGTAAGCATCCTATTTCATCCAAAGTTGTTGCCCCCTAGTAAGCATCCTATTTCATCCAAAGTTGTTGCCCCCTAGTAAGCATCCTATTTCGATAACCGAGCCAGTCATTCCATTTGTAAATTTTCAATAAGCAAATGTTTGAATTTTTTTGAGCAAATTTGACCATTACAGGGTTAAGAAGACATATACCTGTATATCTGTACCTATCATCATCTTAGCAAAACAACATTACAATACCTGTTCACTATATATACCTGTATATCTGTACCTATCATCATCTTACCAAAACAACATTACAATGCCTGTTCACTATATATACCTGTATATCTGTACCTATCATCATCTTAGCAAAACAACATTACAATGCCTGTTCACTATATATACCTGTATATCTGTACCTATCATCATCTTACCAAAACAACATTACAATACCTGTTCACTATATATACCTGTATATCTGTACCTATCATCATCTTACCAAAACAACATTACAATACCTGTTCACTATATATACCTGTATATCTGTACCTATCATCATCTTAGCAAAACAACATTACAATGCCTGTTCACTATATATACCTGTATATCTGTACCTATCATCATCTTAGCAAAACAACATTACAATACCTGTTCACTATATATACCTGTATATCTGTACCTATCATCATCTTACCAAAACAACATTACAATACCTGTTCACTATATATACCTGTATATCTGTACCTATCATCATCTTACCAAAACAACATTACAATACCTGTTCACTATATATACCTGTATATCTGTACCTATCATCATCTTAGCAAAACAACATTACAATGCCTGTTCACTATATATACCTGTATATCTGTACCTATCATCATCTTAGCAAAACAACATTACAATGCCTGTTCACTATATATACCTGTATATCTGTACCTATCATCATCTTAGCAAAACAACATTACAATGCCTGTTCACTATATATACCTGTATATCTGTACCTATCATCATCTTACCAAAACAACATTACAATACCTGTTCACTATATATACCTGTATATCTGTACCTATCATCATCTTACCAAAACAACATTACAATGCCTGTTCACTATATATACCTGTATATCTGTACCTATCATCATCTTACCAAAACAACATTACAATGCCTGTTCACTATATATACCTGTATATCTGTACCTATCATCATCTTAGCAAAACAACATTACAATGCCTGTTCACTATATATACCTGTATATCTGTACCTATCATCATCTTAGCAAAACAACATTACAATACCTGTTCACTATATATACCTGTATATCTGTACCTATCATCATCTTAGCAAAACAACATTACAATACCTGTTCACTATATATACCTGTATATCTGTACCTATCATCATCTTACCAAAACAACATTACAATGCCTGTTCACTATATATACCTGTATATCTGTACCTATCATCATCTTACCAAAACAACATTACAATACCTGTTCACTATATATACCTGTATATCTGTACCTATCATCATCTTACCAAAACAACATTACAATACCTGTTCACTATATATACCTGTATATCTGTACCTATCATCATCTTACCAAAACAACATTACAATACCTGTTCACTATATATACCTGTATATCTGTACCTATCATCATCTTACCAAAACAACATTACAATGCCTGTTCACTATATATACCTGTATATCTGTACCTATCATCATCTTAGCAAAACAACATTACAATGCCTGTTCACTATATATACCTGTATATCTGTACCTATCATCATCTTAGCAAAACAACATTACAATACCTGTTCACTATATATACCTGTATATCTGTACCTATCATCATCTTAGCAAAACAACATTACAATGCCTGTTCACTATATATACCTGTATATCTGTACCTATCATCATCTTAGCAAAACAACATTACAATGCCTGTTCACTATATATACCTGTATATCTGTACCTATCATCATCTTAGCAAAACAACATTACAATCCCTGTTCACTATATATACCTGTATATCTGTACCTATCATCATCTTACCAAAACAACATTACAATACCTGTTCACTATATATACCTGTATATCTGTACCTATCATCATCTTACCAAAACAACATTACAATACCTGTTCACTATATATACCTGTATATCTGTACCTATCATCATCTTACCAAAACAACATTACAATACCGGTTCACTATATATACCTGTATATCTGTACCTATCATCATCTTACCAAAACAACATTACAATACCTGTTCACTATATATACCTGTATATCTGTACCTATCATCATCTTACCAAAACAACATTATAATGCCTGTTCACTATATATACCTGTATATCTGTACCTATCATCATCTTAGCAAAACAACATTACAATGCCTGTTCACTATATATACCTGTATATCTGTACCTATCATCATCTTAGCAAAACAACATTACAATCCCTGTTCACTATATATACCTGTATATCTGTACCTATCATCATCTTAGCAAACAACATTACAATCCCTGTTCACTATATATACCTGTATATCTGTACCTATCATCATCTTAGCAAAACAACATTACAATGCCTGTTCACTATATATACCTGTATATCTGTACCTATCATCATCTTAGCAAAACAACATTACAATGCCTGTTCACTATATATACCTGTATATCTGTACCTATCATCATCTTAGCAAAACAACATTACAATCCCTGTTCACTATATATACCTGTATATCTGTACCTATCATCATCTTAGCAAAACAACATTACAGTACCTGTTCACTATATATACCTGTATATCTGTACCTATCATCATCTTAGCAAAACAACATTACAATGCCTGTTCACTATATATACCTGTATATCTGTACCTATCATCATCTTAGCAAAACAACATTACAATGCCTGTTCACTATATATACCTGTATATCTGTACCTATCATCATCTTAGCAAAACAACATTACAATGCCTGTTCACTATATATACCTGTATATCTGTACCTATCATCATCTTAGCAAAACAACATTACAATCCCTGTTCACTATATATACCTGTATATCTGTACCTATCATCATCTTAGCAAAACAACATTACAATCCCTGTTCACTATATATACCTGTATATCTGTACCTATCATCATGTTAGCAAAACAACATTACAATGCCTGTTCACTATATACACCTGTATATCTGTACCTATCATCATCTTAGCAAAACAACATTACAATCCCTGTTCACTATATATACCTGTATATCTGTACCTATCATCATCTTAGCAAAACAACATTACAATGCCTGTTCACTATATATACCTGTATATCTGTACCTATCATCATCTTAGCAAAACAACATTACAATACCTGTTCACTATATATACCTGTATATCTGTACCTATCATCATCTTAGCAAAACAACATTACAATACCTGTTCACTATATATACCTGTATATCTGTACCTATCATCATCTTACCAAAACAACATTACAATGCCTGTTCACTATATATACCTGTATATCTGTACCTATCATCATCTTAGCAAAACAACATTACAATGCCTGTTCACTATATATACCTGTATATCTGTACCTATCATCATCTTAGCAAAACAACATTACAATCCCTGTTCACTATATATACCTGTATATCTGTACCTATCATCATCTTAGCAAAACAACATTACAATGCCTGTTCACTATATATACCTGTATATCTGTACCTATCATCATCTTACCAAAACAACATTACAATGCCTGTTCACTATATATACCTGTATATCTGTACCTATCATCATCTTAGCAAAACAACATTACAATCCCTGTTCACTATATATACCTGTATATCTGTACCTATCATCATCTTACCAAAACAACATTACAATACCTGTTCACTATATATACCTGTATATCTGTACCTATCATCATCTTACCAAAACAACATTACAATGCCTGTTCACTATATGCACAGGTTTTTATTAGTTCAAAGCCAAACAGTATCTTGAACAACAGCTAAACAGAGTTACCTGAGTTGATTGCCGAGGTCAGAGCTCTGTGAAGTCGGAATGAAAATATGCTTCATCAGCATACGCTCCAGAAAGAATGTACTTTTTCATGATCATGCGCTTGTTGTCTGTATTGAATTTTACGGTGAAACAGTTGTTGCTGTAGCATTTCTAACACGTATCGTCATTTGTCAGCATTACGTAGTAGTGATCGATTAGTATATATAGCCAGAATATGTCCAGTACAGAGGGACGGAGGGTGTTTTGGGTATGATAACCTGAGGTGGGTGCATAGAAAGATGGACATATTGCTACTGAAATAACATTTGACATATTCTGTGGTTTTATTTCTAAATAAATAGGTCGTATGGTTGGATTAGATTGTGTTCACTGATGAAGGATCATTCACGTGGTTCTATTTTCTCATCAACTTCATACAATGACAAGCAATGGACCTGTCCAGTTTTAGCTATGCCCTGCCCATCACTAGTTAAGCTTCACCCATGTTGGGATCGATCGATCGATCCCCGAGCGCCCTGACTATCAGTTTTCAGAAAACTATACAGGTAAACTGTTGGATATTTTGAAACTAATTTGACTGGATGCTGTTGCTGGCTATGGCAACAACAGCTCCCAGTCAAATTAGTTTCAAAATATTCAACTGAATATTTATTAAATAGTAAAGACATACAATTCATACAACAATGCTTAGTCCATCTTCAATTATGTGTTCGTGACCTACTTATCTATGTCATTCATAACGTCATTGATTATGACGCCATCATACATGTCACATAGTTGATTAGGATGTCATATGATAAAAGGTGCATTGTGTAACCTATCTCTCCATGATAGTGACGTGTGTCTTTACTTATAGACAGACTGAGGACCGCCAAATTACTGATACTTAGCATATTTTTGCAGTTTTGTATCTAATGGGGATCAATGACAATAAATACTTAGGTGGCATTGTAATATCATATTTAGCGATGTTGACATGTAACACCTTCGGTCATGGTGGTGGGCAGGCTTAAGCTTTTACCCATCAAATAATAATGTCAAATTTTGACCTAGTTTCTTGAGAATAAATGTCAAAAGGTTAATTTTTATATTGGAGTCAATGATAATTAATATGAAAATATTGAGCCATGAAATTGTGTATTATTTTGAGCAAAATTTATATAAAATATTGGAACTAACTGAACCCTTAGCACACTGATGTCAATATTCTGTCTTTTACTGCATCAATAGCAAAGAAACTGGTGTTTATTTTCAGCAATTTTTGTCGACGATGTTGCTGTCTATGACAGCACCATCTTCCACCAAATTTGTTGAAAAATAAATACCAGTTCATCTTTTAATTTAATTTAAAAATTAAAGATTTTAACATCAGAGTGGTAAGAGCTAAGGGTATAGGAGTATGTAGGATCATGACATTAGCTGTCTGATTGCTGCAAGCCACCAGACAATAATTTCAATGGGCAATAACTCTGTACCTGTTGAATATTTTGAATACTATTTCAGTCAAATTGTTTTCAAAATATTGAGCACATCCAGAGTTAAACCTGCATTGAAAATGTATTCAGCACGCAGACAGTTAGGTGGTAGGCTGCTAATGTTCTGTTGTGACTTAATTGAGCTTATATAAAAGTCAGTTTGATAGATCAGTTGATCAGGCAGTATGGAAATTGTTGACATTTCTTAGGATGTGGCCTACAAATCCATTCATTATCCCTTTAACCCTGAAAATTCTTTCAACAATATTTTAACTGTCATAGAAAAGGTCAATTTGCAGACCAAGAGATTGTTTTTGAAAATGTGTCACTGAAATGATGGGCTCGGTTATCGAGCCAGTTATTCCAGTGATAAATTAAAAAAAAAAAGTCTTCTCTTGGTCTGCAAATGGATGTTTTCTATGTGAGTTAAAATATTGTTGAAGGAATTTTAAGGGGTAAAGTGGACATTTCTCAAGACCACTGCTGAGGCCGTTTTTGGCAGATATGAGTGTTAAAGGGTTAGGTAGGCGGGCCTTCTGATCACAAAGTTGATGCCTGAATTGATTATCAATATAAAAGTCAATTATACCTTCTTATCTAGCACCCTAATCTCTGTTAAGCTATCATCAGTAAGCGTGGGGCACCCTCAAACTGTTATCTTGACACACTTTAATTGGCTCATTCATTTAACCCAGAATTGTAAATAATTTGTGATAATATTTTCAACACAGCTGATTATTATGAAAATAATATACGCAAACGTTATTGCTGTATTTAAGATTGTAACAACTTTTACTAAGATCTATATGTCAATAATATTGAACAGTATTTTCCTTCAATGTAACTTTCTGAAACCGGTTTCTATATTTATTCATTGTCAAAAACGGTAAAGTTAATATGTAGAATGTATTCCAAAAAACACTATCATTGCAGTCGCAAATAAAATGAGAGATTTGTCGAACAGTACTTAAACACATAGCACTGGGAATCCATATTCGCTATTTTATTTATAAAAACTGGCATGCGTTTACATGCACTATATATACTGTAGTTAATACATATTGCAGGTGTATAAAAAATGTCACAAACATCCTCTCTATGTAGCAGTGCATCTAAATTGTGTAAGTCTGAACTATGAGGCCATATACTTCCACTATGACAGCTTCTATGTCCTGCACATTTGCAGGCCACGGCTTCCACTTCCTTCTTTGGCAGGCCACAACTTCCACATGCTCTTCCTCAGTAGGCTCTATCCTTAACATCCTCTCCTGTGCCAGGCAACACCTTCAGTATCCAATCCTGAGTTAGGCCATACCCTCAAATTTGTATTCTAAGTCGGGTCAGATCCTCAACATCTTGTTCATCCATATGATGTAACTTACACATCTCGCGCCACACCCTCAACATGCGTGGTTCCCAAAGTCACAGAATATTGTATCTCCTCATGCTACACCTTCAACATCCAAATGTCTTCGCATGACACAGTATCAGTCCTGCATCATGACATGCCACAGCTTAAAGATAAAGCTCGGCAATAAAAACAAAGACACCCACAAACAAGCCTGGAAATTAATGGCACTGATTGGCGAATGGCACAGTATTCCAACGTCTAATGTGCATACTGCAGAGATGGGTCTGTGACACAGGCAGTCAAGGATGGGGTTAGGTTTGAAGGAAAGCATGAATCATAATTAACAATCTTCAATAACCCTTATTGACATGAAGACATTTCACAGTATGCATCATAAAAATCCAAGCGATGATCCATGTTGTTTAAGTCATTAGAAATAGTGATTACAATTGGTCCCGGTTTATCTTGTCATGATAGATCTCTCCAACAATAATAGCTATCTTGTCTTGATAGATCTCTCCAACAATAATAGCTGTCTTGTCATGATAGATCTCTCCAACAATAGTAGCTATCTTGTCATGATAGATCTCTCCAACAATAATAGCTGTCTTGTCTTGATAGATCTCTCCAACAATAATAGCTATCTTGTCATGATAGATCTCTCCAACAATAATAGCTATCTTGTCTTGATAGATCTCTCCAACAATAATAGCTATCTTGTCTTGATAGATCTCTCCAACAATAATAGCTATCTTGTCATGATAGATCTCTCCAACAATAATAGCTGTCTTGTCATGATAGATCTCTCCAACAATAATAGCTATCTTGTCATGATAGATCTCTCCAACAATAATAGCTATCTTGTCTTGATAGATCTCTCCAACAATAATAGCTATCTTGTCATGATAGATCTCTGCAACACTAATAGCTATCTTGTCTTGATAGATCTCTCCAACAATAATAGCTATCTTGTCATGATAGATCTCTCCAACAATAATAGCTATCTTGTCATGATAGATCTCTCCAACAATAATAGCTATCTTGTCATGATAGATCTCTCCAACAATAATAGCTATCTTGTCTTGATAGATCTCGCCAACAATAATAGCTATCTTGTCTTGATAGATCTCTCCAACAATAATAGCTATCTTGTCATGATAGATCTCTCCAACAATAATAGCTATCGTGTCATGATAGATCTCTCCAACAATAATAGCTATCTTGTCTTGATAGATCTCGCCAACAATAATAGCTATCTTGTCTTGATAGATCTCTCCAACAATAATAGCTATCTTGTCATGATAGATCTCTCCAACAATAATAGCTATCTTGTCATGATAGATCTCTCCAACAATAATAGCTATCTTGTCATGATAGATCTCTGCAACATTAATAGCTATCTTGTCATGATAGATCTCTCCAACAATAATAGCTATCTTGTCTTTGATAGATCTCTCCAACAATAATAGCTATCTTGTCATGATAGATCTCTCCAACAATAATAGCTATCTTGTCATGATAGATCTCTCCAACAATAATAGCTATCTTGTCTTGATAGATCTCGCCAACAATAATAGCTATCTTGTCATGATAGATCCCTCCAACAATAATAGCTATCTTGTCATGATAGATCTCTCCAACAATAATAGCTATCTTGTCATGATAGATCTCTGCAACAATAATAGCTATCTTGTCTTGATAGATCTCTCCAACAATAATAGCTATCTTGTCTTGATAGATCTCTCCAACAATAATAGCTATCTTGTCATAATAGATCTCTGCAACAATAATAGCTATCTTGTCTTGATAGATCTCTCCAACAATAATAGCTCTTGTCATGATAGATCTCTCCAACAATAATAGCTATCTTGTCATGATAGATCTCTCCAACAATAATAGCTATCTTGTCTTGATAGATCTCGCCAACAATAATAGCTATCTTGTCTTGATAGATCTCTCCAACAATAATAGCTATCTTGTCATGATAGATCTCTGCAACAATAATAGCTATCTTGTCTTGATAGATCTCTCCAACAATAATAGCTATCTTGTCATGATAGATCTCTCCAACAATAATAGCTATCTTGTCATGATAGATCTCTCCAACAATAATAGCTATCTTGTCTTGATAGATCTCTCCAACAATAATAGCTATCTTGTCATGATAGATCCCTCCAACAATAATAGCTATCTTGTCATGATAGATCTCTCCAACAATAATAGCTATCTTGTCATGATAGATCTCTGCAACAATAATAGCTATCTTGTCATGATAGATCTCTCCAACAATAATAGCTATCTTGTCATGATAGATCTCTCCAACAATAATAGCTATCTTGTCATGATAGATCTCGCCAACAATAATAGCTATCTTGTCATGATAGATCTCTCCAACAATAATAGCTATCTTGTCATGATAGATCTCTCCAACAATAATAGCTATCTTGTCTTGATAGATCTCGCCAACAATAATAGCTATCTTGTCTTGATAGATCTCTCCAACAATAATAGCTATCTTGTCTTGATAGATCTCTCCAACAATAATAGCTGTCTTGTCATGATAGATCTCTCCAACAATAATAGCTATCTTGTCATGATAGATCTCTCCAACAATAATAGCTATCTTGTCATGATAGATCTCTCCAACAATAATAGCTGTCTTGTCATGATAGATCTCTCCAACAATAATAGCTATCTTGTCATGATAGATCTCTCCAACAATAATAGCTATCTTGTCATGATAGATCTCTCCAACAATAATAGCTATCTTGTCTTGATAGATCTCTCCAACAATAATAGCTATCTTGTCTTGATAGATCTCTCCAACAATAATAGCTATCTTGTCTTGATAGATCTCTCCAACAATAATAGCTATCTTGTCATGATAGATCTCTCCAACAATAATAGCTATCTTGTCATGATAGATCTCTCCAACAATAATAGCTATCTTGTCATGATAGATCTCTCCAACAATAATAGCTATCTTGTCTTGATAGATCTCGCCAACAATAATAGCTATCTTGTCATGATAGATCTCTCCAACAATAATAGCTATCTTGTCATGATAGATCTCTCCAACAATAATAGCTATCTTGTCTTGATAGATCTCGCCAACAATAATAGCTATCTTGTCATGATAGATCCCTCCAACAATAATAGCTATCTTGTCATGATAGATCCCTCCAACAATAATAGCTATCTTGTCATGATAGATCTCTGCAACAATAATAGCTATCTTGTCATGATAGATCTCTCCAACAATAATAGCTATCTTGTCATGATAGATCTCTCCAACAATAATAGCTATCTTGTCATGATAGATCTCGCCAACAATAATAGCTATCTTGTCATGATAGATCTCTCCAACAATAATAGCTATCTTGTCATGATAGATCTCTCCAACAATAATAGCTATCTTGTCTTGATAGATCTCGCCAACAATAATAGCTATCTTGTCTTGATAGATCTCTCCAACAATAATAGCTATCTTGTCTTGATAGATCTCTCCAACAATAATAGCTGTCTTGTCATGATAGATCTCTCCAACAATAATAGCTATCTTGTCTTGATAGATCTCTCCAACAATAATAGCTATCTTGTCTTGATAGATCTCTCCAACAATAATAGCTGTCTTGTCATGATAGATCTCTCCAACAATAATAGCTATCTTGTCATGATAGATCTCTCCAACAATAATAGCTATCTTGTCATGATAGATCTCTCCAACAATAATAGCTGTCTTGTCATGATAGATCTCTCCAACAATAATAGCTATCTTGTCATGATAGATCTCTCCAACAATAATAGCTATCTTGTCTTGATAGATCTCGCCAACAATAATAGCTATCTTGTCTTGATAGATCTCTCCAACAATAATAGCTATCTTGTCATGATAGATCTCTGCAACATTAATAGCTATCTTGTCATGATAGATCTCTCCAACAATAATAGCTATCTTGTCTTTGATAGATCTCTCCAACAATAATAGCTATCTTGTCATGATAGATCTCTCCAACAATAATAGCTATCTTGTCATGATAGATCTCTCCAACAATAATAGCTATCTTGTCTTGATAGATCTCGCCAACAATAATAGCTATCTTGTCATGATAGATCCCTCCAACAATAATAGCTATCTTGTCATGATAGATCTCTCCAACAATAATAGCTATCTTGTCATGATAGATCTCTGCAACAATAATAGCTATCTTGTCTTGATAGATCTCTCCAACAATAATAGCTATCTTGTCTTGATAGATCTCTCCAACAATAATAGCTATCTTGTCATGATAGATCCCTCCAACAATAATAGCTATCTTGTCATGATAGATCTCTCCAACAATAATAGCTATCTTGTCATGATAGATCTCTGCAACAATAATAGCTATCTTGTCATGATAGATCTCTCCAACAATAATAGCTATCTTGTCATGATAGATCTCTCCAACAATAATAGCTATCTTGTCATGATAGATCTCGCCAACAATAATAACTATCTTGTCATGATAGATCTCTCCAACAACAATAGCTATCTTGTCATGATAGATCTCTCCAACAATAATAGCTATCTTGTCTTGATAGATCTCGCCAACAATAATAGCTATCTTGTCTTGATAGATCTCTCCAACAATAATAGCTATCTTGTCTTGATAGATCTCTCCAACAATAATAGCTGTCTTGTCATGATAGATCTCTCCAACAATAATAGCTATCTTGTCATGATAGATCTCTCCAACAATAATAGCTATCTTGTCATGATAGATCTCTCCAACAATAATAGCTGTCTTGTCATGATAGATCTCTCCAACAATAATAGCTATCTTGTCATGATAGATCTCTCCAACAATAATAGCTATCTTGTCATGATAGATCTCTCCAACAATAATAGCTATCTTGTCTTGATAGATCTCTCCAACAATAATAGCTATCTTGTCATGATAGATCTCTGCAACACTAATAGCTATCTTGTCTTGATAGATCTCTCCAACAATAATAGCTATCTTGTCATGATAGATCTCTCCAACAATAATAGCTATCTTGTCATGATAGATCTCTCCAACAATAATAGCTATCTTGTCATGATAGATCTCTCCAACAATAATAGCTATCTTGTCTTGATAGATCTCGCCAACAATAATAGCTATCTTGTCTTGATAGATCTCTCCAACAATAATAGCTATCTTGTCATGATAGATCTCTCCAACAATAATAGCTATCTTGTCTTGATAGATCCCTCCAACAATAATAGCTATCTTGTCATGATAGATCTCTCCAACAATAATAGCTATCTTGTCATGATAGATCTCTGCAACAATAATAGCTATCTTGTCATGATAGATCTCTCCAACAATAATAGCTATCTTGTCATGATAGATCTCTCCAACAATAATAGCTATCTTGTCATGATAGATCTCGCCAACAATAATAGCTATCTTGTCATGATAGATCTCTCCAACAATAATAGCTATCTTGTCATGATAGATCTCGCCAACAATAATAGCTATCTTGTCATGATAGATCTCTCCAACAATAATAGCTATCTTGTCATGATAGATCTCTCCAACAATAATAGCTATCTTGTCTTGATAGATCTCGCCAACAATAATAGCTATCTTGTCTTGATAGATCTCTCCAACAATAATAGCTATCTTGTCTTGATAGATCTCTCCAACAATAATAGCTGTCTTGTCATGATAGATCTCTCCAACAATAATAGCTATCTTGTCTTGATAGATCTCTCCAACAATAATAGCTGTCTTGTCTTGATAGATCTCTCCAACAATAATAGCTGTCTTGTCATGATAGATCTCTCCAACAATAATAGCTATCTTGTCTTGATAGATCTCTCCAACAATAATAGCTATCTTGTCATGATAGATCTCTCCAACAATAATAGCTATCTTGTCATGATAGATCTCTCCAACAATAATAGCTATCTTGTCTTTGATAGATCTCTCCAACAATAATAGCTATCTTGTCATGATAGATCTCTGCAACAATAATAGCTATCTTGTCTTGATAGATCTCTCCAACAATAATAGCTATCTTGTCATAATAGATCTCTGCAACAATAATAGCTATCTTGTCTTGATAGATCTCTCCAACAATAATAGCTCTTGTCATGATAGATCTCTCCAACAATAATAGCTATCTGGTCATGATAGATCTCTCCAACAATAATAGCTATCTTGTCATGATAGATCTCTGCAACAATAATAGCTATCTTGTCATGATAGATCTCTCCAACAATAATAGCTATCTTGTCATGATAGATCTCTCCAACAATAATAGCTATCTTGTCATGATAGATCTCGCCAACAATAATAGCTATCTTGTCATGATAGATCTCTCCAACAATAATAGCTATCTTGTCATGATAGATCTCTCCAACAATAATAGCTATCTTGTCTTGATAGATCTCTCCAACAATAATAGCTATCTTGTCTTGATAGATCTCTCCAACAATAATAGCTGTCTTGTCATGATAGATCTCTCCAACAATAATAGCTATCTTGTCTTGATAGATCTCTCCAACAATAATAGCTATCTTGTCTTGATAGATCTCTCCAACAATAATAGCTGTCTTGTCATGATAGATCTCTCCAACAATAATAGCTATCTTGTCATGATAGATCTCTCCAACAATAATAGCTATCTTGTCTTGATAGATCTCTCCAACAATAATAGCTATCTTATCATGATAGATCCCTCCAACAATAATAGCTATCTTGTCATGATAGATCTCTCCAACAATAATAGCTATCTTGTCATGATAGATCTCTCCAACAATAATAGCTATCTTGTCATGATAGATCTCGCCAACAATAATAGCTATCTTGTCATGATAGATCTCTCCAACAACAATAGCTATCTTGTCATGATAGATCTCTCCAACAATAATAGCTATCTTGTCTTGATAGATCTCGCCAACAATAATAGCTATCTTGTCTTGATAGATCTCTCCAACAATAATAGCTATCTTGTCTTGATAGATCTCTCCAACAATAATAGCTGTCTTGTCATGATAGATCTCTCCAACAATAATAGCTATCTTGTCATGATAGATCTCTCCAACAATAATAGCTATCTTGTCATGATAGATCTCTCCAACAATAATAGCTGTCTTGTCATGATAGATCTCTCCAACAATAATAGCTATCTTGTCATGATAGATCTCTCCAACAATAATAGCTATCTTGTCATGATAGATCTCTCCAACAATAATAGCTATCTTGTCTTGATAGATCTCTCCAACAATAATAGCTATCTTGTCATGATAGATCTCTGCAACACTAATAGCTATCTTGTCTTGATAGATCTCTCCAACAATAATAGCTATCTTGTCATGATAGATCTCTCCAACAATAATAGCTATCTTGTCATGATAGATCTCTCCAACAATAATAGCTATCTTGTCATGATAGATCTCTCCAACAATAATAGCTATCTTGTCTTGATAGATCTCGCCAACAATAATAGCTATCTTGTCTTGATAGATCTCTCCAACAATAATAGCTATCTTGTCATGATAGATCTCTCCAACAATAATAGCTATCTTGTCATGATAGATCTCTCCAACAATAATAGCTATCTTGTCTTGATAGATCTCGCCAACAATAATAGCTATCTTGTCTTGATAGATCCCTCCAACAATAATAGCTATCTTGTCATGATAGATCTCTCCAACAATAATAGCTATCTTGTCATGATAGATCTCTGCAACAATAATAGCTATCTTGTCATGATAGATCTCTCCAACAATAATAGCTATCTTGTCATGATAGATCTCTCCAACAATAATAGCTATCTTGTCATGATAGATCTCGCCAACAATAATAGCTATCTTGTCATGATAGATCTCTCCAACAATAATAGCTATCTTGTCATGATAGATCTCTCCAACAATAATAGCTATCTTGTCTTGATAGATCTCTCCAACAATAATAGCTGTCTTGTCATGATAGATCTCTCCAACAATAATAGCTATCTTGTCTTGATAGATCTCTCCAACAATAATAGCTATCTTGTCTTGATAGATCTCTCCAACAATAATAGCTGTCTTGTCATGATAGATCTCTCCAACAATAATAGCTATCTTGTCTTGATAGATCTCTCCAACAATAATAGCTATCTTGTCATGATAGATCTCTCCAACAATAATAGCTATCTTGTCATGATAGATCTCTGCAACATTAATAGCTATCTTGTCATGATAGATCTCTCCAACAATAATAGCTATCTTGTCTTTGATAGATCTCTCCAACAATAATAGCTATCTTGTCATGATAGATCTCTGCAACAATAATAGCTATCTTGTCTTGATAGATCTCTCCAACAATAATAGCTATCTTGTCATAATAGATCTCTGCAACAATAATAGCTATCTTGTCTTGATAGATCTCTCCAACAATAATAGCTCTTGTCATGATAGATCTCTCCAACAATAATAGCTATCTGGTCATGATAGATCTCTCCAACAATAATAGCTATCTTGTCATGATAGATCTCTGCAACAATAATAGCTATCTTGTCATGATAGATCTCTCCAACAATAATAGCTATCTTGTCATGATAGATCTCTCCAACAATAATAGCTATCTTGTCATGATAGATCTCGCCAACAATAATAGCTATCTTGTCATGATAGATCTCTCCAACAATAATAGCTATCTTGTCATGATAGATCTCTCCAACAATAATAGCTATCTTGTCTTGATAGATCTCTCCAACAATAATAGCTATCTTGTCTTGATAGATCTCTCCAACAATAATAGCTGTCTTGTCATGATAGATCTCTCCAACAATAATAGCTATCTTGTCTTGATAGATCTCTCCAACAATAATAGCTATCTTGTCTTGATAGATCTCTCCAACAATAATAGCTGTCTTGTCATGATAGATCTCTCCAACAATAATAGCTATCTTGTCATGATAGATCTCTCCAACAATAATAGCTATCTTGTCATGATAGATCTCTTCAACAATAATAGCTGTCTTGTCATGATAGATCTCTCCAACAATAATAGCTATCTTGTCATGATAGATCTCTCCAACAATAATAGCTATCTTGTCTTGATAGATCTCTCCAACAATAATAGCTATCTTGTCTTGATAGATCTCTCCAACAATAATAGCTATCTTGTCATGATAGATCTCTCCAACAATAATAGCTATCTTGTCATGATAGATCTCTGCAACATTAATAGCTATCTTGTCATGATAGATCTCTCCAACAATAATAGCTATCTTGTCTTTGATAGATCTCTCCAACAATAATAGCTATCTTGTCATGATAGATCTCTGCAACAATAATAGCTATCTTGTCTTGATAGATCTCTCCAACAATAATAGCTATCTTGTCATAATAGATCTCTGCAACAATAATAGCTATCTTGTCTTGATAGATCTCCAACAATAATAGCTCTTGTCATGATAGATCTCTCCAACAATAATAGCTATCTTGTCATGATAGATCTCTCCAACAATAATAGCTATCTTGTCTTGATAGATCTCGCCAACAATAATAGCTATCTTGTCTTGATAGATCTCTGCAACAATAATAGCTATCTTGTCATAATAGATCTCTGCAACAATAATAGCTATCTTGTCTTGATAGATCTCTCCAACAATAATAGCTCTTGTCATGATAGATCTCTCCAACAATAATAGCTATCTTGTCATGATAGATCTCTCCAACAATAATAGCTATCTTGTCTTGATAGATCTCGCCAACAATAATAGCTATCTTGTCTTGATAGATCTCTCCAACAATAATAGCTATCTTGTCATGATAGATCTCTGCATCAATAATAGCTATCTTGTCTTGATAGATCTCTCCAACAATAATAGCTATCTTGTCATATTAGATCTCTCCAACAATAATAGCTATCTTGTCATGATAGATCTCTCCAACAATAATAGCTATCTTGTCTTGATAGATCTCTCCAACAATAATAGCTATCTTGTCATGATAGATCCCTCCAACAATAATAGCTATCTTGTCATGATAGATCTCTCCAACAATAATAGCTATCTTGTCATGATAGATCTCTGCAACAATAATAGCTATCTTGTCATGATAGATCTCTCCAACAATAATAGCTATCTTGTCATGATAGATCTCTCCAACAATAATAGCTATCTTGTCATGATAGATCTCGCCAACAATAATAGCTATCTTGTCATGATAGATCTCTCCAACAATAATAGCTATCTTGTCATGATAGATCTCCAACAATAATAGCTATCTTGTCTTGATAGATCTCGCCAACAATAATAGCTATCTTGTCTTGATAGATCTCTCCAACAATAATAGCTATCTTGTCTTGATAGATCTCTCCAACAATAATAGCTGTCTTGTCATGATAGATCTCTCCAACAATAATAGCTATCTTGTCATGATAGATCTCTCCAACAATAATAGCTATCTTGTCATGATAGATCTCTCCAACAATAATAGCTGTCTTGTCATGATAGATCTCTCCAACAATAATAGCTATCTTGTCATGATAGATCTCTCCAACAATAATAGCTATCTTGTCATGATAGATCTCTCCAACAATAATAGCTGTCTTGTCATGATAGATCTCTCCAACAATAATAGCTATCTTGTCATGATAGATCTCTCCAACAATAATAGCTATCTTGTCATGATAGATCTCTCCAACAATAATAGCTATCTTGTCTTGATAGATCTCTCCAACAATAATAGCTATCTTGTCATGATAGATCTCTGCAACACTAATAGCTATCTTGTCTTGATAGATCTCTCCAACAATAATAGCTATCTTGTCATGATAGATCTCTCCAACAATAATAGCTATCTTGTCATGATAGATCTCTCCAACAATAATAGCTATCTTGTCATGATAGATCTCTCCAACAATAATAGCTATCTTGTCTTGATAGATCTCGCCAACAATAATAGCTATCTTGTCTTGATAGATCTCCAACAATAATAGCTATCTTGTCATGATAGATCTCTCCAACAATAATAGCTATCTTGTCATGATAGATCTCTCCAACAATAATAGCTATCTTGTCTTGATAGATCTCGCCAACAATAATAGCTATCTTGTCATGATAGATCCCTCCAACAATAATAGCTATCTTGTCATGATAGATCTCTCCAACAATAATAGCTATCTTGTCATGATAGATCTCTGCAACAATAATAGCTATCTTGTCATGATAGATCTCTCCAACAATAATAGCTATCTTGTCATGATAGATCTCTCCAACAATAATAGCTATCTTGTCATGATAGATCTCGCCAACAATAATAGCTATCTTGTCATGATAGATCTCTCCAACAATAATAGCTATCTTGTCATGATAGATCTCTCCAACAATAATAGCTATCTTGTCTTGATAGATCTCGCCAACAATAATAGCTATCTTGTCTTGATAGATCTCTCCAACAATAATAGCTATCTTGTCATGATAGATCTCTGCATCAATAATAGCTATCTTGTCTTGATAGATCTCTCCAACAATAATAGCTATCTTGTCATATTAGATCTCTCCAACAATAATAGCTATCTTGTCATGATAGATCTCTCCAACAATAATAGCTATCTTGTCTTGATAGATCTCTCCAACAATAATAGCTATCTTGTCATGATAGATCCCTCCAACAATAATAGCTATCTTGTCATGATAGATCTCTCCAACAATAATAGCTATCTTGTCATGATAGATCTCTGCAACAATAATAGCTATCTTGTCATGATAGATCTCTCCAACAATAATAGCTATCTTGTCATGATAGATCTCTCCAACAATAATAGCTATCTTGTCATGATAGATCTCGCCAACAATAATAGCTATCTTGTCATGATAGATCTCTCCAACAATAATAGCTATCTTGTCATGATAGATCTCTCCAACAATAATAGCTATCTTGTCTTGATAGATCTCGCCAACAATAATAGCTATCTTGTCTTGATAGATCTCTCCAACAATAATAGCTATCTTGTCTTGATAGATCTGTCCAACAATAATAGCTGTCTTGTCATGATAGATCTCTCCAACAATAATAGCTATCTTGTCATGATAGATCTCTCCAACAATAATAGCTATCTTGTCATGATAGATCTCTCCAACAATAATAGCTGTCTTGTCATGATAGATCTCTCCAACAATAATAGCTATCTTGTCATGATAGATCTCTCCAACAATAATAGCTATCTTGTCATGATAGATCTCTCCAACAATAATAGCTATCTTGTCTTGATAGATCTCTCCAACAATAATAGCTATCTTGTCATGATAGATCTCTGCAACACTAATAGCTATCTTGTCTTGATAGATCTCTCCAACAATAATAGCTATCTTGTCATGATAGATCTCTCCAACAATAATAGCTATCTTGTCTTGATAGATCTCGCCAACAATAATAGCTATCTTGTCTTGATAGATCTCTCCAACAATAATAGCTATCTTGTCATGATAGATCTCTGCATCAATAATAGCTATCTTGTCTTGATAGATCTCTCCAACAATAATAGCTATCTTGTCATATTAGATCTCTCCAACAATAATAGCTATCTTGTCATGATAGATCTCTCCAACAATAATAGCTATCTTGTCTTGATAGATCTCTCCAACAATAATAGCTATCTTGTCATGATAGATCCCTCCAACAATAATAGCTATCTTGTCATGATAGATCTCTCCAACAATAATAGCTATCTTGTCATGATAGATCTCTGCAACAATAATAGCTATCTTGTCATGATAGATCTCTCCAACAATAATAGCTATCTTGTCATGATAGATCTCTCCAACAATAATAGCTATCTTGTCATGATAGATCTCGCCAACAATAATAGCTATCTTGTCATGATAGATCTCTCCAACAATAATAGCTATCTTGTCATGATAGATCTCTCCAACAATAATAGCTATCTTGTCTTGATAGATCTCGCCAACAATAATAGCTATCTTGTCTTGATAGATCTCTCCAACAATAATAGCTATCTTGTCTTGATAGATCTCTCCAACAATAATAGCTGTCTTGTCATGATAGATCTCTCCAACAATAATAGCTATCTTGTCATGATAGATCTCTCCAACAATAATAGCTATCTTGTCATGATAGATCTCTCCAACAATAATAGCTGTCTTGTCATGATAGATCTCTCCAACAATAATAGCTATCTTGTCATGATAGATCTCTCCAACAATAATAGCTATCTTGTCATGATAGATCTCTCCAACAATAATAGCTATCTTGTCTTGATAGATCTCTCCAACAATAATAGCTATCTTGTCATGATAGATCTCTGCAACACTAATAGCTATCTTGTCTTGATAGATCTCTCCAACAATAATAGCTATCTTGTCATGATAGATCTCTCCAACAATAATAGCTATCTTGTCATGATAGATCTCTCCAACAATAATAGCTATCTTGTCATGATAGATCTCTCCAACAATAATAGCTATCTTGTCTTGATAGATCTCGCCAACAATAATAGCTATCTTGTCTTGATAGATCTCCAACAATAATAGCTATCTTGTCATGATAGATCTCTCCAACAATAATAGCTATCTTGTCATGATAGATCTCTCCAACAATAATAGCTATCTTGTCTTGATAGATCTCGCCAACAATAATAGCTATCTTGTCATGATAGATCCCTCCAACAATAATAGCTATCTTGTCATGATAGATCTCTCCAACAATAATAGCTATCTTGTCATGATAGATCTCTGCAACAATAATAGCTATCTTGTCATGATAGATCTCTCCAACAATAATAGCTATCTTGTCATGATAGATCTCTCCAACAATAATAGCTATCTTGTCATGATAGATCTCGCCAACAATAATAGCTATCTTGTCATGATAGATCTCTCCAACAATAATAGCTATCTTGTCATGATAGATCTCTCCAACAATAATAGCTATCTTGTCTTGATAGATCTCGCCAACAATAATAGCTATCTTGTCTTGATAGATCTCTCCAACAATAATAGCTATCTTGTCATGATAGATCTCTGCATCAATAATAGCTATCTTGTCTTGATAGATCTCTCCAACAATAATAGCTATCTTGTCATATTAGATCTCTCCAACAATAATAGCTATCTTGTCATGATAGATCTCTCCAACAATAATAGCTATCTTGTCTTGATAGATCTCTCCAACAATAATAGCTATCTTGTCATGATAGATCCCTCCAACAATAATAGCTATCTTGTCATGATAGATCTCTCCAACAATAATAGCTATCTTGTCATGATAGATCTCTGCAACAATAATAGCTATCTTGTCATGATAGATCTCTCCAACAATAATAGCTATCTTGTCATGATAGATCTCTCCAACAATAATAGCTATCTTGTCATGATAGATCTCGCCAACAATAATAGCTATCTTGTCATGATAGATCTCTCCAACAATAATAGCTATCTTGTCATGATAGATCTCTCCAACAATAATAGCTATCTTGTCTTGATAGATCTCGCCAACAATAATAGCTATCTTGTCTTGATAGATCTCTCCAACAATAATAGCTATCTTGTCTTGATAGATCTCTCCAACAATAATAGCTGTCTTGTCATGATAGATCTCTCCAACAATAATAGCTATCTTGTCATGATAGATCTCTCCAACAATAATAGCTATCTTGTCATGATAGATCTCTCCAACAATAATAGCTGTCTTGTCATGATAGATCTCTCCAACAATAATAGCTATCTTGTCATGATAGATCTCTCCAACAATAATAGCTATCTTGTCATGATAGATCTCTCCAACAATAATAGCTATCTTGTCTTGATAGATCTCTCCAACAATAATAGCTATCTTGTCATGATAGATCTCTGCAACACTAATAGCTATCTTGTCTTGATAGATCTCTCCAACAATAATAGCTATCTTGTCATGATAGATCTCTCCAACAATAATAGCTATCTTGTCATGATAGATCTCTCCAACAATAATAGCTATCTTGTCATGATAGATCTCTCCAACAATAATAGCTATCTTGTCATGATAGATCTCTCCAACAATAATAGCTATCTTGTCTTGATAGATCTCTCCAACAATAATAGCTATCTTGTCATGATAGATCTCTGCAACACTAATAGCTATCTTGTCTTGATAGATCTCTCCAACAATAATAGCTATCTTGTCATGATAGATCTCTCCAACAATAATAGCTATCTTGTCATGATAGATCTCTCCAACAATAATAGCTATCTTGTCATGATAGATCTCTCCAACAATAATAGCTATCTTGTCTTGATAGATCTCGCCAACAATAATAGCTATCTTGTCTTGATAGATCTCCAACAATAATAGCTATCTTGTCATGATAGATCTCTCCAACAATAATAGCTATCTTGTCATGATAGATCTCTCCAACAATAATAGCTATCTTGTCTTGATAGATCTCGCCAACAATAATAGCTATCTTGTCATGATAGATCCCTCCAACAATAATAGCTATCTTGTCATGATAGATCTCTCCAACAATAATAGCTATCTTGTCATGATAGATCTCTGCAACAATAATAGCTATCTTGTCATGATAGATCTCTCCAACAATAATAGCTATCTTGTCATGATAGATCTCTCCAACAATAATAGCTATCTTGTCATGATAGATCTCGCCAACAATAATAGCTATCTTGTCATGATAGATCTCTCCAACAATAATAGCTATCTTGTCATGATAGATCTCTCCAACAATAATAGCTATCTTGTCTTGATAGATCTCGCCAACAATAATAGCTATCTTGTCTTGATAGATCTCTCCAACAATAATAGCTATCTTGTCATGATAGATCTCTGCATCAATAATAGCTATCTTGTCTTGATAGATCTCTCCAACAATAATAGCTATCTTGTCATATTAGATCTCTCCAACAATAATAGCTATCTTGTCATGATAGATCTCTCCAACAATAATAGCTATCTTGTCTTGATAGATCTCTCCAACAATAATAGCTATCTTGTCATGATAGATCCCTCCAACAATAATAGCTATCTTGTCATGATAGATCTCTCCAACAATAATAGCTATCTTGTCATGATAGATCTCTGCAACAATAATAGCTATCTTGTCATGATAGATCTCTCCAACAATAATAGCTATCTTGTCATGATAGATCTCTCCAACAATAATAGCTATCTTGTCTTGATAGATCTCTCCAACAATAATAGCTATCTTGTCATGATAGATCTCTGCAACACTAATAGCTATCTTGTCTTGATAGATCTCTCCAACAATAATAGCTATCTTGTCATGATAGATCTCTCCAACAATAATAGCTATCTTGTCATGATAGATCTCTCCAACAATAATAGCTATCTTGTCATGATAGATCTCTCCAACAATAATAGCTATCTTGTCTTGATAGATCTCGCCAACAATAATAGCTATCTTGTCTTGATAGATCTCCAACAATAATAGCTATCTTGTCATGATAGATCTCTCCAACAATAATAGCTATCTTGTCATGATAGATCTCTCCAACAATAATAGCTATCTTGTCTTGATAGATCTCGCCAACAATAATAGCTATCTTGTCATGATAGATCCCTCCAACAATAATAGCTATCTTGTCATGATAGATCTCTCCAACAATAATAGCTATCTTGTCATGATAGATCTCTGCAACAATAATAGCTATCTTGTCATGATAGATCTCTCCAACAATAATAGCTATCTTGTCATGATAGATCTCTCCAACAATAATAGCTATCTTGTCATGATAGATCTCGCCAACAATAATAGCTATCTTGTCATGATAGATCTCTCCAACAATAATAGCTATCTTGTCATGATAGATCTCTCCAACAATAATAGCTATCTTGTCTTGATAGATCTCGCCAACAATAATAGCTATCTTGTCTTGATAGATCTCTCCAACAATAATAGCTATCTTGTCATGATAGATCTCTGCATCAATAATAGCTATCTTGTCTTGATAGATCTCTCCAACAATAATAGCTATCTTGTCATATTAGATCTCTCCAACAATAATAGCTATCTTGTCATGATAGATCTCTCCAACAATAATAGCTATCTTGTCTTGATAGATCTCTCCAACAATAATAGCTATCTTGTCATGATAGATCCCTCCAACAATAATAGCTATCTTGTCATGATAGATCTCTCCAACAATAATAGCTATCTTGTCATGATAGATCTCTGCAACAATAATAGCTATCTTGTCATGATAGATCTCTCCAACAATAATAGCTATCTTGTCATGATAGATCTCTCCAACAATAATAGCTATCTTGTCATGATAGATCTCGCCAACAATAATAGCTATCTTGTCATGATAGATCTCTCCAACAATAATAGCTATCTTGTCATGATAGATCTCTCCAACAATAATAGCTATCTTGTCTTGATAGATCTCGCCAACAATAATAGCTATCTTGTCTTGATAGATCTCTCCAACAATAATAGCTATCTTGTCTTGATAGATCTCTCCAACAATAATAGCTGTCTTGTCATGATAGATCTCTCCAACAATAATAGCTATCTTGTCATGATAGATCTCTCCAACAATAATAGCTATCTTGTCATGATAGATCTCTCCAACAATAATAGCTGTCTTGTCATGATAGATCTCTCCAACAATAATAGCTATCTTGTCATGATAGATCTCTCCAACAATAATAGCTATCTTGTCATGATAGATCTCTCCAACAATAATAGCTATCTTGTCTTGATAGATCTCTCCAACAATAATAGCTATCTTGTCATGATAGATCTCTGCAACACTAATAGCTATCTTGTCTTGATAGATCTCTCCAACAATAATAGCTATCTTGTCATGATAGATCTCTCCAACAATAATAGCTATCTTGTCATGATAGATCTCTCCAACAATAATAGCTATCTTGTCATGATAGATCTCTCCAACAATAATAGCTATCTTGTCATGATAGATCTCTCCAACAATAATAGCTATCTTGTCTTGATAGATCTCTCCAACAATAATAGCTATCTTGTCATGATAGATCTCTGCAACACTAATAGCTATCTTGTCTTGATAGATCTCTCCAACAATAATAGCTATCTTGTCATGATAGATCTCTCCAACAATAATAGCTATCTTGTCATGATAGATCTCTCCAACAATAATAGCTATCTTGTCATGATAGATCTCTCCAACAATAATAGCTATCTTGTCTTGATAGATCTCGCCAACAATAATAGCTATCTTGTCTTGATAGATCTCCAACAATAATAGCTATCTTGTCATGATAGATCTCTCCAACAATAATAGCTATCTTGTCATGATAGATCTCTCCAACAATAATAGCTATCTTGTCTTGATAGATCTCGCCAACAATAATAGCTATCTTGTCATGATAGATCTCTCCAACAATAATAGCTATCTTGTCATGATAGATCTCTCCAACAATAATAGCTATCTTGTCATGATAGATCTCTGCAACAATAATAGCTATCTTGTCATGATAGATCTCTCCAACAATAATAGCTATCTTGTCATGATAGATCTCTCCAACAATAATAGCTATCTTGTCATGATAGATCTCGCCAACAATAATAGCTATCTTGTCATGATAGATCTCTCCAACAATAATAGCTATCTTGTCATGATAGATCTCTCCAACAATAATAGCTATCTTGTCTTGATAGATCTCGCCAACAATAATAGCTATCTTGTCTTGATAGATCTCTCCAACAATAATAGCTATCTTGTCATGATAGATCTCTGCATCAATAATAGCTATCTTGTCTTGATAGATCTCTCCAACAATAATAGCTATCTTGTCATATTAGATCTCTCCAACAATAATAGCTATCTTGTCATGATAGATCTCTCCAACAATAATAGCTATCTTGTCTTGATAGATCTCTCCAACAATAATAGCTATCTTGTCATGATAGATCTCTCCAACAATAATAGCTATCTTGTCATGATAGATCTCTCCAACAATAATAGCTATCTTGTCATGATAGATCTCTGCAACAATAATAGCTATCTTGTCATGATAGATCTCTCCAACAATAATAGCTATCTTGTCATGATAGATCTCTCCAACAATAATAGCTATCTTGTCATGATAGATCTCGCCAACAATAATAGCTATCTTGTCATGATAGATCTCTCCAACAATAATAGCTATCTTGTCATGATAGATCTCTCCAACAATAATAGCTATCTTGTCTTGATAGATCTCGCCAACAATAATAGCTATCTTGTCTTGATAGATCTCTCCAACAATAATAGCTATCTTGTCATGATAGATCTCTCCAACAATAATAGCTATCTTGTCATGATAGATCTCTCCAACAATAATAGCTATCTTGTCATGATAGATCTCTCCAACAATAATAGCTATCTTGTCATGATAGATCTCTCCAACAATAATAGCTATCTTGTCATGATAGATCTCTCCAACAATAATAGCTATCTTGTCATGATAGATCTCTCCAACAATAATAGCTATCTTGTCATGATAGATCTCTCCAACAATAATAGCTATCTTGTCTTGATAGATCTCTCCAACAATAATAGCTATCTTGTCATGATAGATCTCTGCAACACTAATAGCTATCTTGTCTTGATAGATCTCTCCAACAATAATAGCTATCTTGTCATGATAGATCTCTCCAACAATAATAGCTATCTTGTCATGATAGATCTCTCCAACAATAATAGCTATCTTGTCATGATAGATCTCTCCAACAATAATAGCTATCTTGTCTTGATAGATCTCGCCAACAATAATAGCTATCTTGTCTTGATAGATCTCTCCAACAATAATAGCTATCTTGTCATGATAGATCTCTCCAACAATAATAGCTATCTTGTCATGATAGATCTCTGCAACAATAATAGCTATCTTGTCTTGATAGATCTCTCCAACAATAATAGCTATCTTGTCTTGATAGATCTCTCCAACAATAATAGCTATCTTGTCATAATAGATCTCTGCAACAATAATAGCTATCTTGTCATGATAGATCTCTCCAACAATAATAGCTATCTTGTCTTGATAGATCTCTCCAACAATAATAGCTATCTTGTCTTGATAGATCTCTCCAACAATAATAGCTATCTTGTCATGATAGATCTCTCCAACAATAATAGCTATCTTGTCATGATAGATCTCTCCAACAATAATAGCTATCTTGTCTTGATAGATCTCTCCAACAATAATAGCTATCTTGTCATGATAGATCTCTCCAACAATAATAGCTATCTTGTCATGATAGATCTCTCCAACAATAATAGCTATCTTGTCATGATAGATCTCGCCAACAATAATAGCTATCTTGTCATGATAGATCTCTCCAACAATAATAGCTATCTTGTCATGATAGATCTCTCCAACAATAATAGCTATCTTGTCTTGATAGATCTCGCCAACAATAATAGCTATCTTGTCTTGATAGATCTCTCCAACAATAATAGCTATCTTGTCATGATAGATCTCTCCAACAATAATAGCTATCTTGTCATGATAGATCTCTCCAACAATAATAGCTATCTTGTCATGATAGATCTCTCCAACAATAATAGCTATCTTGTCATGATAGATCTCTCCAACAATAATAGCTATCTTGTCATGATAGATCTCTCCAACAATAATAGCTATCTTGTCATGATAGATCTCGCCAACAATAATAGCTATCTTGTCATGATAGATCTCTCCAACAATAATAGCTATCTTGTCATGATAGATCTCTCCAACAATAATAGCTATCTTGTCTTGATAGATCTCGCCAACAATAATAGCTATCTTGTCTTGATAGATCTCTCCAACAATAATAGCTATCTTGTCTTGATAGATCTCTCCAACAATAATAGCTATCTTGTCATGATAGATCTCTCCAACAATAATAGCTATCTTGTCATGATAGATCTCTCCAACAATAATAGCTATCTTGTCATGATAGATCTCTCCAACAATAATAGCTATCTTGTCATGATAGATCTCTCCAACAATAATAGCTATCTTGTCATGATAGATCTCCAACAATAATAGCTATCTTGTCATGATAGATCTCTCCAACAATAATAGCTATCTTGTCTTGATAGATCTCTCCAACAATAATAGCTATCTTGTCATGATAGATCTCTCCAACACTAATAGCTATCTTGTCTTGATAGATCTCTCCAACAATAATAGCTATCTTGTCATGATAGATCTCTCCAACAATAATAGCTATCTTGTCATGATAGATCTCTCCAACAATAATAGCTATCTTGTCATGATAGATCTCTCCAACAATAATAGCTATCTTGTCTTGATAGATCTCGCCAACAATAATAGCTATCTTGTCTTGATAGATCTCTCCAACAATAATAGCTATCTTGTCATGATAGATCTCTCCAACAATAATAGCTATCTTGTCATGATAGATCTCTGCAACAATAATAGCTATCTTGTCTTGATAGATCTCTCCAACAATAATAGCTATCTTGTCTTGATAGATCTCTCCAACAATAATAGCTATCTTGTCATGATAGATCTCTCCAACAATAATAGCTATCTTGTCATGATAGATCTCTCCAACAATAATAGCTATCTTGTCTTGATAGATCTCGCCAACAATAATAGCTATCTTGTCTTGATAGATCTCTCCAACAATAATAGCTATCTTGTCATGATAGATCTCTCCAACAATAATAGCTATCTTGTCATGATAGATCTCTCCAACAATAATAGCTATCTTGTCTTGATAGATCTCTCCAACAATAATAGCTATCTTGTCATGATAGATCTCTCCAACAATAATAGCTATCTTGTCATGATAGATCTCTCCAACAATAATAGCTATCTTGTCATGATAGATCTCGCCAACAATAATAGCTATCTTGTCATGATAGATCTCTCCAACAATAATAGCTATCTTGTCATGATAGATCTCTCCAACAATAATAGCTATCTTGTCTTGATAGATCTCGCCAACAATAATAGCTATCTTGTCTTGATAGATCTCTCCAACAATAATAGCTATCTTGTCATGATAGATCTCTCCAACAATAATAGCTATCTTGTCATGATAGATCTCTCCAACAATAATAGCTATCTTGTCTTGATAGATCTCTCCAACAATAATAGCTATCTTGTCATGATAGATCTCTCCAACAATAATAGCTATCTTGTCTTGATAGATCTCTCCAACAATAATAGCTATCTTGTCATGATAGATCTCTCCAACAATAATAGCTATCTTGTCATGATAGATCTCTCCAACAATAATAGCTATCTTGTCATGATAGATCTCTCCAACAATAATAGCTATCTTGTCATGATAGATCTCTCCAACAATAATAGCTATCTTGTCTTGATAGATCTCTCCAACAATAATAGCTATCTTGTCATGTAAGATCTCTGCAACAATAATAGCTATCTTGTCATGATAGATCTCTCCAACAATAATAGCTATCTTGTCATGATAGATCTCTCCAACAATAATAGCTATCTTGTCATGATAGATCTCGCCAACAATAATAGCTATCTTGTCATGATAGATCTCTCCAACAATAATAGCTATCTTGTCATAATAGATCTCTGCAACAATAATAGCTATCTTGTCATGATAGATCTCTCCAACAATAATAGCTATCTTGTCTTGATAGATCTCGCCAACAATAATAGCTATCTTGTCTTGATAGATCTCTCCAACAATAATAGCTATCTTGTCATGATAGATCTCTCCAACAATAATAGCTATCTTGTCATGATAGATCTCTCCAACAATAATAGCTATCTTGTCTTGATAGATCTCTCCAACAATAATAGCTATCTTGTCATGATAGATCTCTCCAACAATAATAGCTATCTTGTCATGATAGATCTCTCCAACAATAATAGCTATCTTGTCATGATAGATCTCTCCAACAATAATAGCTATCTTGTCATGATAGATCTCTCCAACAATAATAGCTATCTTGTCATGATAGATCTCTCCAACAATAATAGCTATCTTGTCTTGATAGATCTCGCCAACAATAATAGCTATCTTGTCTTGATAGATCTCTCCAACAATAATAGCTATCTTGTCATGATAGATCTCTCCAACAATAATAGCTATCTTGTCATGATGGATCTCTCCAACAATAATAGCTATCTTGTCTTGATAGATCTCTCCAACAATAATAGCTATCTTGTCATGATAGATCTCTCCAACAATAATAGCTATCTTGTCATGATAGATCTCTCCAACAATAATAGCTATCTTGTCATGATAGATCTCTCCAACAATAATAGCTATCTTGTCATGATAGATCTCTCCAACAATAATAGCTATCTTGTCATGATAGATCTCTCCAACAATAATAGCTATCTTGTCATGATAGATCTCTCCAACAATAATAGCTATCTTGTCTTGATAGATCTCTCCAACAATAATAGCTATCTTGTCATGTAAGATCTCTGCAACAATAATAGCTATCTTGTCATGATAGATCTCTCCAACAATAATAGCTATCTTGTCATGATAGATCTCTCCAACAATAATAGCTATCTTGTCATGATAGATCTCTCCAACAATAATAGCTATCTTGTCATGATAGATCTCTCCAACAATAATAGCTATCTTGTCATGATAGATCTCTCCAACAATAATAGCTATCTTGTCTTGATAGATCTCGCCAACAATAATAGCTATCTTGTCTTGATAGATCTCTCCAACAATAATAGCTATCTTGTCATGATAGATCTCTCCAACAATAATAGCTATCTTGTCATGATAGATCTCTCCAACAATAATAGCTATCTTGTCTTGATAGATCTCTCCAACAATAATAGCTATCTTGTCATGATAGATCTCTCCAACAATAATAGCTATCTTGTCTTGATAGATCTCTCCAACAATAATAGCTATCTAGTCATGATAGATCTCTCCAACAATAATAGCTATCTTGTCATGATAGATCTCTCCAACAATAATAGCTATCTTGTCATGATAGATCTCGCCAACAATAATAGCTATCTTGTCATGATAGATCTCTCCAACAATAATAGCTATCTTGTCATGATAGATCTCTGCAACAATAATAGCTCTCTTGTCTTGATAGATCTCTCCAACAATAATAGCTATCTTGTCATGATAGATCTCTCCAACAATAATAGCTATCTTGTCATGATAGATCTCTCCAACAATAATAGCTATCTTGTCATGATAGATCTCTCCAACAATAATAGCTACACAAACTCCAGGATACACTTCATCCTATCAGTAATTGCAAAAACAGTTATGATGCAGTGGATTCCTTCTCATTGTTGCATACTTCAGAATGATCATGAATGCAGATACTGTGGCAAGGCAAGGATCTGCAATGCTGCAACTTTACACTGATGACATTTAGAAAGGCAAAGATGATTATTAAGATTGTCTACAGAACCCATCAGCAAGTAGATGAATGTTATCAACTATCCCGATCAAATCAATTGGTCATCATTTGCTTGACCACTGGCCATAACAGGCTCAACCAGCATATGCACAAGGAACTCCCTACCATCTCTCTGCCTCTTCCCTCTCACCCTCCCTCCCTCCTTCCCTCTCTCTCATCTTCCCCTATGCACCTGTGTGGACAAGCAGAACACTGTACTGAACATGTGCTGCAGGACTTAGAAACCAGATATGGCCAATGCCAACAGTGCTACAAGAAATGCTGTATGGGAGGCATGTAGATCTACTGAATAGAGCCCTGTTTGTCTCAAAGCCTGAACTCCCAGTGTCACACAGTAAATCAAGATGTTCATTGGCAGAATCCACAGCTTGATCTGCATTGGCACACCACACATTCAACATCCTGTGCCAG
Source organism: Chaetoderma sp. LZ-2023a (assembly GCA_034401795.1). Lineage (NCBI taxonomy): Eukaryota > Metazoa > Mollusca > Caudofoveata > Chaetodermatida > Chaetodermatidae > Chaetoderma > Chaetoderma sp. LZ-2023a. The sequence goes on along the minus strand of CM067371.1, from coordinate 133,724,829 downwards.
GACAGGCCACCTGACATTCACTAATGTGTCTTGGCAGACTCCTAAGCATCAGTTACTGTCATCCTGCAAGGGGCCACTATGACCTTGCATAACATATGACTCCAGTTAATATCTGTGTCAGGTTACCACCAGTAAACCTAGGTGGATGATAGTAACATATTGCGTTGATGCATCCTTTCTGACAGGCACATCTAGTACCTTGTCAGCCATCTGAAGTAGCATTTGTAAATTATACGAGCGAGTGCTATTAATAAACTAACAATATATACTCCAAGGATGCATCTTACTCTACCTTCCCAAATTCATACTGCCAAGTTTTAAGAAGTATGTAATACATGATCTGTCAGAGTGATTGCTTATAGTATTATCCTGGAAGTCGTCACTGATAATCATTACATTTCCTGATTACAATGATGAGGATGATGATGAATAACTTAGATTAGGATTTAGTTGCTAAACTGCTAACAATGGCCATATGGATATTATACCATCATAATGCATTATATATCTACATAAAGGTGATTGTTTATGTAAATGTTCACCATGAATTTATGAAGCTGTTGGCATTCTGGCATGTTTTTCCTGTACATATATATATCACCTCTGGAAAATCTAGCATTTAAACATATGATACATACGAGCCAGTGGTGGCAGTACTCACTGTGTGAGTCGGTAAATAGCATCTTGCAACCAAAACTGTTCATTAGCTGCATTTATTGTTGAAAGAATAATGCTTTCATATTCTGCCAGTCTTCACAAGATTTATGATAAGATTTATGTGTAGAAGACAGATCAGTTACCTTAGAAAGGATATAGGGAGTTCACCTGGCACAGACCCAGAGGTTGTCATGACTGTGTGTGTGTGTGTGTGTGTGTAATAGTGTAGGTGTTTGCTATATGGATGGAATGTGTGGGCGTGCATGCATGCATGTGACTGCATCTGTGGGCGTGGGAGGGTTTGTATGGTGTATGCAGTTGGTGTGTGCATACTTGCATGCGTGCGTGCACTGGTGGATAAGGTTGGTGGAGATGGGGTGTTTGTGTGTGTGTGTGTGTGTGTGTGTGTGTGTGTGTGTGTGTGTGTGTGTGTGTGTGTGTGTGGAAGGGGTGGGGTTTGTGTGTGTGGAGGGGTTGGGGTGGGTTGGGGTGGGTGGGAGTGTTCAGGGAGCATGGATCATCTGCAGTGAATGGGTGTAAGTGAATGCGGGATGTCTTAGCAGCATGATATTTTCTATAGTTTTATGTTTCTGTTGGTAAATTTTCAAAAATATTCATCTTGGTCTGCAAGTAAACATTTCTCACGACCAATATAGTATCCTTTTTGGCCAGCTTGATAATTGAGAGTTTAAAGACAACAACCTTTTGAAAACTGTAGATGACCAGTGCTTTCTTTAGCGAGCTTTGCTATTAAAGATGCTGAAGCTACAATTCTCAACACGTGTATTGTCATTAAGGTTCAATCAAATGTTATCGCTTCAACCTGTGATTATAAGTAAAGGATTATCTTACTAGCGCAATTAGTGTGCAACAGACCTTGCTGTCAAGCACCATATAGGACAATGGACTTGATGTGAAGCACCTTTAATACACTTGGCCTCGTTGTCAAGCACCTTTAGTATACCTGGCCTTGTTGTTAAGCACCATTAGTACACCTGGCCTTGTTGTCAAGTACCATTAGTACACCTGGCCTTGTTGTGCACCATTAGTACACCTGGCCTTGTTGTTAAGCACTATTAGCAGGCCTGTCCAAATTTGCGTAGCCCATTTTAAGTTCGCGCAAAGGTTACGCAAACATTTCTGACACAACCCATTTTCCGTTACCGCAACTGATTTCATGTGGTACATAAATACCTGAAAAATGGTTACGCAAAACAGAATGGGCTACCCAAAACAAATTTCCGCAACCCCAAAATGGGTTGCGCACATTTTCAATTTGGACAGGCCTGTATTAGTACATCTGGACTTGTTGTCAAGCACCATTACTACACCTGACCTTACTCTCAAGCAGGTATTATCACACCTGGACTTGTTGTCAAGCACCATTACTACACCTGACCTTGCTGTCAGGCAGGGATTAATACACCTGGACTTGTTGTCAAGTACCATTACTACACCTGACCTTGCTGTCAAGCAGGCATTAATACACCTGGACTTGTTGTCAAGCAACATTAGTACACATGGCCCTGTTGTCAAGCACCACTAGTACAGCTGAATTTGTTGTCAAGCAACACTTGTATGCTGGCCTTGCTGTCAAGTACCTTTAGTACACCTGGCCGTCTTGTCATGCACCATTAGTACACTTCTCCTTGTTGCCAAGCATCATTAATACACCTGGCCTAGTTTCGAAATGCCAGACCGTTATGCTGCCGTTAAAACTTGGCACAGATTTGACATGGTTAAGCGATATTGGGTGTAACAACCAATAGCCCGCCCATCCCTCCCACGCCGTCCCCATCACCCAATAAACGTGTTGTTATAAGCTTGCTAGTACTATCGCTATACCTGCCCGACTAGCTGCTTCTCTATCTGCAATAAAATACCTGATTGGTAAAAGATTCTCCAGTTGCCAGGCGAAGGTGTACACTATATAAGCCTACAACTAGATAACAATATGGTATTTATTTAGCAAATAATAAACCGGTCTCATATTTTTCTTACTCCCGCTGGTATCTCCACTATTGCTGGCTTGATATTATTGCCATTGGTTCGGGTTCACTTGTATGTCACGATGCTCTCAAATGGCAAGATTGTATTTGCTTGACCATAGTGAAAATAGATACTAGGATACACTTTGAATGGAGTCCATAAGAGAGAACCCGAGAGGGGTCAATAAATTTTGCGTAAAACACAGGTCTGTCGCTGAGCTCTGAGATTTAGGCTATTGCGTAAGAATTTCTTGTGACATTTATCATTAAATGCGATTAAAATTGTGTTAAAAACTGATATGTCACTATACATTTCTTCCAACTAATTCAACCTATGATGTCATAGGTAGAATCGCATCAGGATATAAAGCATGATCATGAGTTTAGTTTCGTCGAAGGTTTATGCATTTGGATCATGATATCTTGATAACTAATATGGTTATCAAAGTAATTTATATATGTATGGTTGAAGAAGACATTAAGGCCTTTATCGCGCTATCACAAATTTCTGTAATATATTTGTACTTCCCAGATATTCGGTGATGATTCTTTAAGATGGCCTATATTTAATGGAGATGATGGTCAATTATATTGACATTGTAACACTGCGATAGCACAAGTTGTGGCGCTATTAAGATACCTACAGATGGTTTTGGGTTATATGCATGTAAGAACTATTTAGAATCTCAGCATTATCAGCTGCAGCGTCAATCAAAGTGTTAATTTAAACGGGATAATTTTATTGATATGCGTATATTATCGGCCCTCTTTAATTTATCTCGGGGCCATCAGACAAATCAGGCAAATATCTTGCTATTCAATATTGTTCAACATTTAAGTAAATATAGTTTATATATTCAAAACAACGCTGAAGTGAAATCGCTTATAAAAACGCAATTCGCATGTTTTTGCAATGCCGTTGTATGATGGCGAGATAAACGTTTAACTTATGACATCATATGTCCCAGTCAAGCGTATAAATAATGAATATTTCGACTTCTAATTTGATTACAGATGCTAAAATTATATTTTTGGAAACATTGCGTTGGATGGATTCATTTTGTATCAAGTACTATAGCGGGTTAGGGTTGTGGGGGGGGGGGGGTGTCTGGTGGTTTTCTTTCATGATCAAGCTAGCCTAAAATGGCCTCGGAGTGTAATAATCTTGAGAAGCGCCATTGTTAGGCCAAATTTACCATCGATTGAATTAACCCTTTAACCCTCGAATTTGTTAAGAAAATATTTAAATTTTCTCAGAAAATGTCCATTTGCAAGACCAAGCGAAGACTATTTTTAGAAATTTATCACTGGAATGACTAGCTCAGTTATAGAGCCAGTCATTCCAGTGATCAACTTTCAAAAATAATATTCTGTGCTGCAGATGGACATTCCTCATGACCACTGCAGTGGCCGTTTTTGGCCGGCTTCACCATTGAAGAGTTCATGGTAGATTAAAAAACAATATTCTTAGCATGCAAAGGAGAGGATAAAAACGTGTGATTTTTTTCATTGATTTTCAGTATTACCCCTTTAACCCTCGAATTTGTTGAAAACAATTTCAATTTTCTCATAAATAATGCCCATTTGCAGACCAAGAGATTATTTTAGAAAATTTACCTCTTATTTACCACTGGAATGACTGGCTTGATAAACGAGCCAGTCATTCCAGTGGTAAATTAAAAAAAGTCTTCTTGATCTGCGGACATTTCTGAAGACGACCACATAAGCTCGGGTTTTGACTGATATGAGTGTTAAAGGGCTACATCAGTGGCAGCTTTGGCAGAAATGTTGAAAGTTTGATAGACATGACTGACAGACAGACCAACAGACAGACATATTAATATAAAACTAAGTTATGAAGTGCAACTAAAAACATAAACAAATTTATCGTTATTACACCGCTCTTTAAAACTTTGAACTCGAAAGGCCAAATACGAAAAATCTTTTACAGTGCAAGAACTAGTCTAACATTTTGAAACTAATTTGGCTGAAAGCTGTTGCTGCCTATTTAGTTTCAAAATATTCAAGAGCTTACCTTGAAATTAAGCATCGGAATTGAGGGTTGAAAGGGTTAAATGTTATATCTATGAGCGACACATCACAAGACCATAACCCTTTCACTGTCAAATACCTGAAAAAGTACATTCTTTATGATATAAAACTTATTCTGTTGAATATTTTGAAATTAATTTCACTAGAAGCCGTCACTGCTGACGGCTTCTAGTCAAATTAATTTCAAAATATAAAAAGCAGAAATGGCTTCCAGTCAAATTAATTTCAAAATATTCAACAAATTTCCTGTATGCCTTTAGCCATTTAACACTTAAATTTGTTCAAGAATATTTAGATTTTCTCATAGAAAAATGTCCATTTGCAGACCAGTAGAAGACTGTTTGCGAAAATTTGTGGTTACCGAGCCAGTAATTCCAGTGGTAAATTTTCAAAAATAGTCCTGTGTTTGTCTGCAAATGGAGATTTCTCGGGAGCACTGCAGAAGGCATTTTTGGCTGATATTAGTACTACAGGGTTAAAATAAGATAGTGGAATTCATGTGTGAAATGGTATACTAGGCATTAACTAATATATGATCCGACTCACATGATGAGGCTTTCATCTTACAAATCTAGCTCTATAAAATGTAAATACTGTTTGAATAACATATTACTGGGAGAGAGCGTAATGCTATAAAATGTCAAGGTGTTCTTTGAAGCATCCATCTTAGAACATCTGTAGATAATCTTTTAACCTCATCTACCTGTAAACCTGCTTCTCCGATAATCGTTGGAGATGGCTGCCAAACTCTCGCATCAAAACCGCATTACATAAGTTTACCGTAAAACACATAAACCGTAAAAACAGCGACCAGCCTTGCATTCAGTAGGGAAAATGTTTTAAATACTTTAATCGTCAAATTTGGTCAAGTAAATTTTAATTTTCACATAGAAAATGTCCATTTGCAGACAAAGAGAAGACTATTTTTGAAGATTTTCCACTGGAATGACTGGCTCGGTTATCGAGCCAGTCATTCCAGTGGTAAATCTTTAAAAAATAGTCTTTTAGGTTGCAAGTGCTCCTTCCTCAAGGTGACTGCAGAGGGCAGTTTTTGTCCAGTTTGACTATTAAAGGGTTAAAACGTGTTGCTAAATTTGCAGCCGATGACACTCTGCTGTTTTCACATTAATAACGTCGTATAATAGATAATAATATGATATAAACACCAATTCTTAGTATATTGGATATATACTGCACCCAAATTAAACAATTTGATATTGGAGCTGTACTTGAGTGAACACAGTTCCCTGCAATTCTCGAGGTCTTGTGACCTTTTGGTCGGACTGCGTTACCATTCTGCTCCGTATCATGCATACCTACCTATATATGTTTTCCTCGACGTGTTCTTATATCTATTTCCAATTTTATTAATCTTTCAACCAGCGATACGATATCGATACCAGGTATTCCAGTGAATTGAAATTATTATTTCTAAATACCGCTTTTTTTAACATGCAAATTTGAAGTGAAACAACAGTGTTGCATCCTCTCTTGTTAATTAGTGTTAAATGAACTTAAATCTGACCAATGTATACACAGTATTTATCTAAAACATGGCAAATTTGCCTCCTAGGCTGCATGGACCAAGAGTGCACTCTGATTTATAGATCTCTGGTGATTTCATGTCATGATAACTTCCTGGCCCGATATATAACCTTCTCACTGACTGCTGCAAGCTACATGTACCAAGCAATAATTCTGTCAGAAATAACTCTGGACATGCTGAATATTTTGAAAATAGTTTGACTGAAAGATGTTGGTGCCTAAGCCATCAACAACTTTCAGTTAATTTGTTTTCAAAATATTCAGCATGTCCAGAGTTATTTCCGACAGAATTATTGCTTGGTACATGTAGCTTGCAGCAGTCAGTGAGAGGGTTAGATATCGGGCCAGGACATTATCATATATTACATCTATCAATGCATAACTAAATATATAATTTTCTGCTTGTTAGATTTTCGCTGCATTAATCATTCTAAATATGTCATGATTGCTGATGACAACTAGAATGGCGTAATTATATCTCATGTGCTGACAAAATATATAAAATATATAATGCCCCCCCCCTTCCAAGAAGTGATACCTGCTAGATTTATTATTAAACAGTATAATTTAGCAATGCATTTGTAAACGGCTGTCCACATGTTTGTATAGACAGTAGCTCATATATGTATTACCTGTGTACAATGAGCAGGTCATTAACCTTTTAAGCCTAAAAATGCCTTCTGCAGTGGTCTTGAGAAATGTTCATTCGCAGACCAAGAGAAGACTGTTTTTGAAAATTTACCACCGGAATGACTGGCTCGATTATCGAGCCAGTCATTCCGGTGGTAAGTTTTCAAAAATAGTCTTATCTTGTTCTACAAATGGACATTTTACCACTTTCACAGCTAACGCTTGAATGCTCAAGTCTATGGCCCACCAAAGACATTCTTTCAGTTATCTTGAGAAATGTCCATTTGCAGCTAGACCAAGTGGAGAATATTTTAGTAAACTACCACTGCAATGACTGATTCCGTATTTTAGTAAATCATTCCGGTGATGAACTTTCTAAAATATTCTCATGGCCATCGGATCTCTGGACAGCATCTAATAGAAAATGTACATATTATTATTTATCATATAAACACTCATATAAACACTGCTTTCAGCCAGTTTAATATTTCGCGATATGAACTCATGTGTAATATTCAACAACAGATTTTCATTGGTTAGATAATGCGTAAGAAATATTTAGATAATAATCCCATGTGCCCGAAGATTCCACAAATGATTTCCTAGTGATGATGACGGCAAAAACGATCTAAATCATGTAATATATATATATATATATATATATATATATATATATATATATATCTATATATACTCGCTTCTTAGTAATATGAAATGAAATACGTTTGTAAATTTGCATGATAGACACAGCAATTTTAAGTCGACATTGCACTCTGATAATTTCCAACACAGTGAATGTGACCTCATTTTCAGATCCTCTATATATCAATTTTGGCCATTATAATCGCTTATGTATGATTACTGTATTCTGCTGCTGTAGTAGTAGAAACATCCTACAGCTGCAATCAGCCCTTCTTCTTTTTTGCCCACTGTGTCTTGTCCTCAGGCCAAATCCTTAGCTTCCTCAGGTCCATTCTTGACTTGAATGTACCGAGTCCTGCTTTCTTGAGGTCACATCGTAACAGGCTTAGCAGATTTATGCAATGATGTCCTCTCCTGGCTTTGTATTTGCTGGCTCCGAGTAGGAGTATAATCGCTTGCCAATACAGAGTAGAAACAACACATTTTTCATGATAAAAGGATAGAATATTTTGACTTGGAACTCAGATGCTAATGGCAGCAATTAAAGTTCCAGTTAAGTTAGTTTCCAAATATTCCACCTAGAACCTTGGTCTGGAAATTCTGTCTAGAGCTATCAGAGGCACCCTGAGAGCACCAGGTGGATACTTCTCATGAACAGATTTCCTGTAGGCATATAGCTTGAACTTGAGACACTCAATGTTTAAAAGTGTTTGTGGTCTGTATGAAGTAAGGCAGCAGTATCTTCCAATCCAATTCACTTTTGCAGTGTATCCGTCTATCATCTGTCGTCATATGACGTCATAATCAGCTAAGCGGCGTGTTGGATGATGTCATAATCATTACGTCATAAATGATTCTATATATGGCCCATCTTTAACTCCTAATAGTCCAACACGTACAAATTGTATGTCTACTATTTAATAAACATGCTGTTGAATATTTTGAAACTAATTTGACTGGATGCTGTTGCTGCCATAGGCAGCAACAGCGCCCAGTCAAATTAGTTTCAAAATATTTAACAGCTTACCTGTGTAGTTTTCTGGAAATTGATAGGCAGGGAGTTCAGAGATCGATCGATCCCAACACGGACAAGGTGTGGGTGGAGCTTAGCTAGAGATGGATGGGGAATAGCTAAAGCTAAAAAGGCCCATTATCTTCAAAATAATCAACAGTTAACCATTTATTTATTTTTTAAATTTGTTAAAGTTATTTCTGAGGTGTATTGTGTCGCTCATACCTGTCAAACAATTTGTCATTAAAATTGACAGTTTGCGCCTATTAATTAGGCTATATTCATGATGAGGGTCTGGGAAAACAGGCTTTTGCAAAAACTGCGTATTTATGGGATTTATGTCTAGCTTTTATGACTATTAGTATAAAAAACTAATTTTGTTTTTTAGCACAAGTTCATTATAATTAACAACCTGTACAGATACAGGTAATTATACGCTATATGCATTAGCTATATTAATTAGATTTCATGCATACCAACCATGGAAGTAGCTGCATGTCCTGGCAGGGACATGAATAATCAATGGAGCGACGACACGCATGGCCAGTTTATAATAACATACTCATACAGTTCTGTTTTCGGATCTAACCCCTAAACAAACAATTCAGTCTGTCAGTCTGTCAATAACACATCATTAACATTAGCATTAGCCAACTGACATCAAAATCATGTCACTATCTTGACCAGTGGAATGCCAATGTCTCAGTTTTAAGACGGTTATTACTGTAGGCATTGAGATGTTGAACATTTTGAAATAGATTTGTCTGAAACCTGTTGCTTGCAGCAACCAACTCACAGGCCAAATAGTTTCAAAATATCCAACAGGCTATGACTTACATGAAAAGTAATAGGTCATTTCTGGTCTGTGACCTGACAGATGGTTTTAACAGATACAGTTCAGCTTAAAAATAATGTGAAAGAATGTTTATAAAACAAAATGAAATGCACTGGTGAATATTTTTGGCTTAATTTGATTGGAAGTTATTGCTATAATATCTGTAGCGGCAGGTTTGAGATTTTCCCCAGAATTTTGAGATTTTTTTCGGATCACACCCAAAGTTGTGGAATCCTAGTGTATTGATCACACCCTTTCCAGTGCTAACATTTGAGCCAAATCAGACTCATAGTTTCTCAGATATCCACAGATCCCGAATTTGATTCAATCCACATCCAGATTCTTTTATCTAGATCATAGCCAATAGTCAAAGTCCAGAACTCCTCTTGCACAACGAGTTCCATCGTTGTGTTAAAATCTGAGCCAAATTGGGTATAAAGTAGTTTTTTAAATACAGCTCAGAATAAGCTTTTGTGACTGACTGACTAACTTAACTAATAGACATTGTCATTTATTGAGCTGCTGCTCGCGGCCAAAAATAGTCTTCTTGGCTTGCAAGATCGCGATTTCTCAAGACTAAAGCTGCAAAGTCTGGTTTGGCCAGCTTGACCATTAGCTCTTTAACACTCATATCAGCCCAAAATGGCTTCAGCTGTGGTCTTGAGAAATGTCCATTTGCAGAAGAAAAGAAGACTATTTTTGAAAATATACCTCTGGAATGACTGGCTCGGGGGGACCGAGCCAGTCATTCCAGAGGTATATTTTCAAAAATAAGAGGTAACGGGTTAATTGTATCTCCATGATGTACCATTCCATTCCTGTAGACTGACCCTGGTCTGCCCGGTGTTGATAATATCCATGAAGCTGCCCTATCGCAGAGCTAAGCCAGTAGTGACTGACTGATTAATACCTGCCTATGTCAGAGCAAAGCTTCCTCAATGCTATATATATTGTTAGGTAATTATTTTTGTTAAAACATCTGTGGCTAATATGAGAAAGAGGGAGTGCTTGTGAGTGCAGTATAACTTGTCTATAAAGGACAGCATGGGAACCACCTGAAACTACCCTTTTATAAACAGGTGACTTTTAGAGCGTGTTTGAATGTAGTTATCTGGCCTGTGTGTGCTGAGTGAATGGACACCGCTGAGGCAGGATCTAGCAGCAGTGCCAGGAGTGATAGATCCAGCCCACCAACCAGCTGACCAGCCATGCCATGCATACAATTCACCGCTGATGCTCTTCGGGCAATTTGTTAGGAATGGTCATATTACAGAGGTCACCACTCAGTTTCAGAGCTCTACACAGAGTTTGAGCTGGCAGAGTTTGAGTTTTGACAGTTTGAGTGCGCACTCAAAACTAATTAAATTCAACAACTGGAGTTTGAGCTCAAAACTAATTAAACTCTAGCGCCACACTCAAAACTCAAAAAACTCTGTGGGTGCCCTCAACCCTCACAAACCCAGGCGTATATAAGGCCCAAGGAATGAGAGACTGGGGAGTTGAGATGGTTTTATTTTGAAGAGCGTTGGAATGATTTTGTTTTGAATGGAGATGTGAGATGTCAACTGTCTGACTTACATTGTATTCATGTATATAGCTGTATAAAGTAAACACTACCAGATTTAGTTTAGTAAAAGAAATAGAATTAGGAATTCTGTGTTTTTGTTCTCCATTGGGTAATCTTGAGAGAGACAAATATATATTTGATTTAAGGCAAGACGTATATCCATTTGTCACTCATGATGTATCATTGACATGGTGTTGTAACCAGGACAAATTGAGGAATATTTCGGGCTTGAGTCATCTATACAGCTGAATATAAGCATAGCTGAATACGCATGGATTCTTAGCTAACACTGCACATATACTATAAAACTCTAATGGATACAAACACTTTATGGGTCTTGAAAATGTGCTCACTAAAATGACAAATTCCTTTGTAATGTAAGGCATGTTCTTAGGAATATTTTGAAACTAATTTTACTGGGAGTTATAATTACTGGCTATCGGCAACACTTTCAGTCAAATTCGGATCAAAATATTCAACAGCTTTCCTATGTAAATGTAGTTGTCTTGAAAACTGAGGCACGTAAATTTCAAAAGCACTGGTATCCTTTGTAGAAAGGACTCTGACCTTAGTTCATATGTTTGTTTCATGGCGTGTGACTGTTTAGAAAAATAGAATATAATGTACCCCCATAACCCTTTAATGATCATACCGGCTAAAATCAGTCTCTGCTATGGTTTTGTGGAATGTCCATTTACTGGCGAAGAGATTACAATTTTTGAAAATTTAACACTGAAATAACTGAACCAGTCATCCAGTGATAAATTTTCAAAAGTTGTATTCTCTTCGCCTGTAAATTGACATTCAATAAGAAAATATTAAATGTTTGTAACAAATTTAACCATTAAAGGGTTAAATAACATACCTCACTTGTGTGTCTGGTGTTCCAGGCTCTGCTCAGGTAGTTGTCACTGATTTGATATAGGAGGAATTGTCCTATTCCTTCATGCTCTTCTGTATACACCCCCCCCCCCCCCCCTACCTTATCCTCCATGATGCTTAACTATATTACAACTATTACAACTAAATTACTGTGTATGCTGTAATCATTATGTACTCTCACCTGGACAATTTTACGCCATTTTGAGATTATTCTATTGTCTCAACTATCTGTAGAAGTATGTTTCTTCATTTGCTAATTTGATTATTGAAAAATGCTACGGGAATATATTTTATGTGTACATGTATGCGCGCATGTGCGGTGGCCTGTGTGAGTGTATATGTGTGAGTGCACATGTGTGTCCTCTTCTTGTTGACTTCTATGTTTGATAGCCTGGGCAGCTTTAATTAAAAGCTATCATTCATGTATAAGCTCTAAATGGAGGTTATAATTAGGATGTGCTTTGTCCAGCCTTGGCTTCAGTAGAATCAATCCCTCGATACATTTCACAGATTGATTAAAAAAACTTCCTATGGTGAGAATCTCTGTTGAAATTCACTGGTCTAAATGCAAAATCGGATATAACCTTCATAAGTTTCCCCTTTACCAATCATATCAGCCAAAAACAGCTTCTGCAGTGGTCTTGAGAAATGTCCATTTGCAGACCAAGAAAAGACTATTTTTGGAAATTTAGCACAGGAATAACTGGCTCGATAACCGGTTTAAAGTGTGCTGTCTTGAAAATAGGTTTCCATGTAACAACTTTATGACATTGCTTAAATTGATTGATGATTTTGTTCCATGCGGCAGTTACTTATCAAAAGGGACCTTTCCCGTGTTAGCTATGCCCCGCACATCTCTATCTAAGCTCCACCCTTAACAAGCTCATGCTGGGATCCATCGATCCCTAAACTCCCTGAGTATCAATTTCCAGACAACTATACAGGTAAGCTGTTGAATATTTTGAATCTAATTTGACTGGGAGTTGTTGCTGCCTATAGCAGCAAAAAGCACCCAGTCAAATAAGTTTTCAAAGGTTCAACAGTGTTTATTAAATAGTAAAGACACAATTCATACAACAACACTTTGTCTGTCAATTTAGTTTTAGTGACGTAAAATTATGTATGTCATTCATGACGTCATTGATTATGACATCATATGATGGATGGATAAACTGGAGAGGTCCATTGTTCTTGATTTGAAGTGCAATATATCGCAGACATGCATTTTGAAAGTTGTTCTCCATGAGATATAATAAGTCTAACCTTTACTTCCTACATGTTTACTTGACAGTTGCTCAAACCTGAGGAGTTGACGAACCCGAAAGTCGATGAGATGAGTGTGATGACATACCTTGCACAGTTTCCGCATGCCAAAGTCAAGCCTGGTGCACCTGTACGACCTAAGATGAATGCCAGCCGGGTACGTGCATGGGGTCCAGGTGTAGAGCCGACAGGCAATCATAAAGGAGCACCCGCACGCTTCACCGTCGAGACATTCAGTGCTGGAAAGGGAGATGTAGAGCCACTAATCTTGAATCCACACGGACAGAGAGAACCAGTGAGTTTGTCGTATTTTACCATATTTTCCCTATTTTAACCGCCCCTCCCAATTATACAGCCCCCTTGTTTTTGAGAACTGTGAAGAAAAAAAACTAAGCTCCAAATTCCCAAAAGTACAGAACGAAGACAAAAAAAAGAAGAAATTAGCACAAAAATTGAACACATTTCCACGCTAAATATTTCATACCGTTTTCGCATATGCTTAATGTATAGCGCATATATATCTATAATCGCGGGAGTGAAATTATTAATTGGGACCGCCTAAATAGTGATTATACTTTATTAAACATCGTTTATTTCATAAAATGTAATCCAGATTTTGATAAAATGGCGACGCGAGAAAAGAGAAATAACGATTTGTATCACGTGATGTATCAGCTTCCGCTTAGTGCGGCGACTTAATGTTGTTACTGGAGTAGCGGCAAGACACTAATATTAGTACCGGGTAGATATTTCACAATCCACATACATAGGAAGGTAGCTTTGAGTAGCTACGAGAGTGACGGCATGAACTCGGCTTATAGCGGAAGCTGATTAATACTCGGAAGAATCGTCTGCATTTTACAGACCTAATTTAATGGACTCGGGAACTCGGAATGTACTGTCTGTATATGTATAATCAATACGTGAGCATTATACATTTATATCTGACCCACCTAACGTGCACCTGACAAAATAACAGCGATCTACTGTGAATTTTTCACCCTAAGTAAGCCGCCCCCTTACGCGACCGCTAACCGCCCAGCGGTTAAATTAGGGAAAATATGGTACTAAATTTATATTCCTACTGTATGTTTTAGTGTCAGCATAGAATATCGCGAAGCTATTATAATTAACAATGTCTGTCTGTCTGTCTGTCTCTGTCTGTCTGTGCCTACCTGCCTGCCTGCCCAGCGGAACAACATACATTCAAGTTGAGAGATCTTTGACAAACTTGGGATGTCACATGCCATGAATGTGTTTTAACTCGATGCCTGCTGAATTTATGCAGACTACATTTTCCATAGTCTTTAATTCTGGATATGCTGAATATTCTGAATACAATTTGGCTGAAAGTTGTTGGTGGCTAAGTCACCAACAACTTTCAGTCAAATTGTTCTCAAAATATTCAGCATGTTCAAAGTTATTGTCCATTGAAATTATTCTCTGGTTGCTTGCTGCATCAGTCAGACAGTTAATCGGAAAATTCGTAAAACAACTAGATGCCTCCAGGTTAGACTAGAGCCTGTTTGAAATCAGTGTCAGTGTTGCTAATATCTGTGTCTAGTTATTATGCTGATTAACACTTTAATAGGTATAGGTATATGTCAGCTTTATAGTCTGCTTTCACTAGCATGCTCAGCTCACTTTATAACATTACCCCCTGGTCATTAGGCCTTGGCATTCCTGCACAGTCTCAACTACCTTTTTGGAGCATACAGCCATACTACCGCTGCCGTTTATAGGCACTCGATGGCTTTTTTGCTGACATTCTGTATTGCTGACACTACCCTCACAGGTACCTATTTTACAGACAGGTGTACTGGAACAATGCAGAGTGAAGTGCCTTGCTCAGAGGCACAGCGCCGTAGCCCAGCTGGGAATTGAAACCGCAACATTTGAGTCATGAGCTCGACTCCTTAACCACTCAGCCACTGCACCTTTAACCCTGAATACATCCAAAGCAGCTTATTCTTGAGCAGTGTTCTTGAGAAATGCCAGATTGCAGATACAGAGAAAATAGTCTTCTCTTGGTCTGCAATTGAACACGCCTTATGAGAAAATTCAAATTTTGAACAAATTTGATTGTTAACCCTTTATCCCTCGAATTTGTTCAAGAAAATTAAAATTAAAAAATTACCATTACAATGACTGGCTCAAATGACTGGTTCAGTTATCGAGCCAGTCATTCCAGTGGTAGATTTTCAAAAACAGTCTACTTTTTCTATGAGAAAATACTAATTTTTAAGACATGTGAAGAACCTAAGGGAGCTGAGAATGCCCGCGCATAAGACATAGTGGAGAAGGGTGAAGGAAACCAATTGCAGCTGAAATATCCACTTCTTTCAGCCGCAGAAAACAGTCACTTATCATCATTAGGTCAGGGTAATGATGACCAAATTGTGGAAATTGTGTATCCACATGAGAAATCATCTTCTATATTGATGGCACTGTGTATATTGAATGCATATTTGGTCTGCTGGTTGGATGTTGATCCTCAGAGAACACAGAGGACCTTCCAAAGGCCCAGATTTGGCTGATCCAGTTGTAAAAATTAGGATTCCAGATAATAGCTTAAAATGTGCTGAATGGGTCTTCATAAGGCTTTCTCTGTTCTGCTGTGGAGGACCTAAATTATTGTATTATCTTGTGGTCAAATGTTCTGCCAGTTATAGAAACTATTCTGGATACTAATGGAAGCTCTATTGAAGGGATCTTCAAACTTGGTCTGCTAGATGGCATTTAGTAACCAACAAAAGGTCAAAGATCGAGGTCATAGTGACATGGTTGCATGGAAATTTAATTAACTGCTGACAGTGATCCATTTATGGGACTCGTGTTGTTAGATTATTCTGCAAATCTTATTGAACCTTGGCATGCTGGTTATATAGGCACAAGAATCTGAAGAAGCTCATTGGCTTTGGTTCCAATAGTCAAAGATCAACGTCGCAGAAAACCAGTCAAATGGAAAAGCAATCAGGAAAAACTTTATATTTAGCCCTTTAATGGCCATAACGGCCAAAACCGGCCACTTCTATGGTCTTGTAGAACGTCCATTTACCGGCCAAGAGAATACAATTTTTGAAAATTTACCACTGGAATGACTGGCTAATTAACCGAGCCAGCCATTCCAGTGATAAATCATCAAAGATTGTATTCTGTTGGCTTTTAAACGGACATTCAATAAGAAATTATTTAAATCTTCTTGACCAAATTTGACCTATTAAAAGGTTAATTCTGTTTATGCCTGTGAGGTTATGTAAATTAAAAAATTGTATTTAAAGTGCTATTTTGCTTCCTTCATAGTGTGAGGTGGTGTTCAATGATGATCGTAACCAGACATTCTCCTGTTGCTATGTGCCATCAATTGAAGGGAACTACAAGGTAAGACCATTCCACCCATTAACTCACGCATCTTCCCATCTACCCACTACCTGATAGTGGTGCTCCGGCCATGAATAGGCTATCCATTAAAGAAAGAAATTACAAGGCAATGCCATTCCACCCACCTACACTGATTCACTAGTTGACATTTACCTGTCGCTATGTGTCATCTGTTGAAGGAAACGACAAGGTAATGTCATCCTAACCACATACCAGTCAACCCACCTACCCACCACCTACCCAGGCACCCACTAGCTGACATTCTGTTGCAAGGTGCCATCTATTTGAAAAAACTGCGAGGTACATGTGCCTACCCATCCAACCAATCATTAACCCACCCACCCACCCACCCACCCATCCATCCACCAACTACCTGACACTTACAATGCTTCATGTATGTGCCATCCATTGAAGGAACCTACAAGGTAATGCTAGCACACCCAACAATACACCCACCCACACACGCTACTTGACACTCATGTGGCCCACCTATCCACCCATCAAGCAACTAAACCGCCCACTTACTACCTGACATTCTTCTGCTGCATTGAAAGAAACTACTATTGTTTTTGCCGTCCCACATAGCCACCCACCAAGTCATTACTTGACTGTAATCTTATCCTCTAGGTTGGTTTAACTATCCGCCTGCTGAGTTTCTGCAGACCAAATTTTCCATGGTTTTTAACTCTGGGTAAGATGAATATTTTGAAAACAATAGGACTGAAAGTGTTGGTGGCTAAGCCACTAACAAGTTTCAGTCAAATTTTTTTCCAAAATATTCAGCAGGTCCAGGGTTATTGCACATTGAATTTATTGTCTTACGGCTCGCAGTAGTTGGCAGTTAAAGAGATAGCACATGGCACACCTATAATAATGAGAATCATTTTTTTATACCTATGTGGATACTTATTATCGCTTAACCCTTTAACACTCATATCAGCCTCTGCAGTGGTCTTCAGAAATGTCCATTTGCAGACCAAGAGAAAACTATTTTTGAAAATTTATCATGGTCATTCCAGTCGTAAATTTTCAAAAATAGTCTTCCCTTGGTTTCCAAATGGACATTTTCTATGTGAAAATTTAAATTTTCTTGAACAAATTTAAGGGTTAAAGGGTTAATGATAAAGGTGACCAAAACCTGCACCGGCCTTGAGGAATGTCCATTTGAAGGCCAAGAGAACAATTTTGGAATTTTACCACCGAAATGGCTGGCTCAATAACCGAACCAGTCAGTACAGTGGTAATTTTTCAAAATCTTCTTTTGATCGGCAACTTGACAGTCATTAAGCAAAGATTTCAGTTTTGAGAAATCTTCAATATTAAAGGATGAAAGCAGGCATATGTCTGCCATGCATGTTTACCTGAGCAATGTGAATACATATGTAGTCTGTTCTCTTTGTGCCCTCAGGTTATCATCAAATATGGCAGCAAGGAGATTCCAAAGAGTCCATTTAATGTGATGGTAGAGGGCACTGCTGGTGATGCCAGCAAAGTTACCGCTTATGGTCCGGGCTTGGAGCGCTCGGGAAACATGGTCAACAAAACTACATATTTCGAAGTTGATGTTAAAGGTGTGCCTAAATAGCATAAGGGGCAGTGTGTGGAATAGAATGATGATATTATTGTTATAACTGTAGCAATGTGTACGTCATTGCTGATTATACATGCAAAGATCAAAATGGCTGATTGCAAGCGGCATGTTGAATTTCAGAACAGAATTGCGGTAGAATGGTATCACCCAGTTTCTTGTTGAGGGATCAATAACAAACTGTAAAACTCTTGTATTGCTTACATAGAAAACCTGTAGACAAAGATGTCCAAACCATTGACATCTATCAATGTACTTCTCAGCATAATCCCTTCACTGTGTGGCGTGTTGCCTCTGCTGACTTAGTTCAGTAAAGATCAGGTCTGCATGATCAGCTGTCTAGACTGCAATGAACCAGTAACCTGTCTGCTCATGACGACCTAAGCCACCTAACGTCGAACTAGCATAAGAATGGTCAATGTAATGTGTCCTTTCAACTTTAAAAGTAGTTTATACCACAATATGACATGGTTGAAATAGAAGCTTTTGCAATTTTTGCAATTCCACAAATTTTCCAAAGCCTATGGGCAAAACAAAGCCTATGTATTGCGATTGATATGCCTCTTCGTAAATATCACTTTCAATATCATATTTCTTAATGTTAGTCAAATTGGGTTCGTTATTTTAATCTGATATTTTGTTCAAATGACTAACAACATTATTAAGAAAAAATTAGAAATGTGGTTGCAGTGCAACCATTATGAAGCACGCATCTTGCCTGTTGTATATCTTTGTACATATGAAGATTTGTTGACACAAGACTAACTAAAGTGTATTATCGTATTGACATAAATGCAATAAGAAAGCTATATATATATATATATATGATGTTTGGTTACCATCGGCATGATAGATTAGCCGTAGCGGAGTTAAACGGAAAGTTTTACTGTTTGGACCAAGTCAAACTTACACAAAACTTAGTTAGCCTGTATGGACTAAGTCAAGGTAAACCCAAAACTTAACGAAAAATAAATGGAAATCTGTTTGTCAGTTGACATGTACACTCGGATGAAAATTACTGAATGAAAATACACATTTGAAGATACCATGCTCAGTCTGGTGATTTTTGACGTCAGGCCCCCTTCACTACAACATGGAATACTGAATACAGTCAACTCAAAATTTAAATAAATAAATAAATAAATAATATTCATTCAGATGTTCTATTGAGTCTGACTAACCTAGCATATAACCATTACATTAGTAAAATGCTTGTTATTACAAAAACAAAGTGCTGTGAAAACACGTAATTTTTATATTATATCTTTTATTGAGCATTCTGCTACCGTAAATAGTAGTGTAAGCCTTTTTAGGAAAACTTGACTGGGGCGCAGCAGCAGCAGCAGGTTATTTCGTTGCCGGGCAATGACGTATCGCTCTCAGCGTGGGTGCTTTGAATACAGAAATAGGAATAGTATTCAGTTGAAATATTAAAAAAGGGGCTGCTATGGCTTCACGTTAAATAGCGCTTAATATTTACAAAAGGTCTACTAAATTCAAATTCAATTTAGAAAATCGATAATATCCGAAATTCAACTAAAATTTGAGACGACCAAAAAACGCTGGAAATAATGACTTACGCCTTGTAGTTCGAGAGCATAAGTTACGCCAGATTTTATGGATGGGTGTAAGCTTAGCACTCTGTGAATACCAACTTATGCCACTTTGGGGGGCGTAAGCCCTAGTTGCGCCTTTTCTAGTGTGTAAGCCCTCTTCGTGAATATGGCCCCAGTTGTCCAAATGATATACAGTGGAATGTCTCCGAGCTGACATGTATTCGCTTGGAAGAGGCTTCCTGTTTGCAGAGGTGTAATGGATCTTTCCAGTTTATCCATCAATCATGAAGTCAAAATAACCAGGTGATGCATAGGATGACATCATAATCAATTACAGCATGAATGACATGATTTAGTCCATCTTAAACGCTTAATAGTCCGACATGTACGAATTGTATGGCTTAATTATGTAATAAACATTCTGTAGAATATTTTGTAATTAATTTGACTGCTGCCATAAGCAGCAACAGCACCCAGTCAAATTAGTTTCAAAATTTCAACAGCTTACCTGTATACCTTTCTGGAAATTGATAGTCAGGGATCGATTAATCCCAACACAGGAAAAGTGGGTGGAGCTTAGCTAGAGATGGACAGGGCATGGCTGAAACTGGAAAGGTCCATTTGCGGGCCAAGACGACTTTTTGAAAATTTTAAATTGGAATAACCAAGTGGTTATCAAGCCAGTCATTCCAAGGGAAAATTAAAAAACAAAACTGTGCAAATGACCGTTTCTCACGACAACTGCAAAGGTCAGTATTGTCTGACTTGTCCATTAACCCTTTAACACTTAAATTTGTTTAACAAAATTTCAATTTCTTCATTCAAAATGTCCATTTGCAGACCAAGAGAGGAGTGTTTTTGGAAATTTTTCACTGGAATGACTGGCTCCGTTATCGAGCCAGTCATTCCAGTGGTAAATTTTCAAAAATAATCTCTTGTTCTGCAAATGGACATTTCTCAAGACCACTCCTCAAACCGTTTTTGGCTGATATGAGGGTTAAAGGGATAAATCTTCAGACTCGGTCAAATAGCTACATGTAAGATCTAAAGCTGGGCATGAAATACAGGTGCCGCTAACCCTTTCAACCCCAAGTTTATCAAGTCATATTTTCATATTTCTGTTATAAACACGGGGTGGCCGTGGCCGTGGATGAAATAGACTTATATATTAATGTATTTATGTCATGCCAGCCTATACACATAGGAAGTACCTGCAGGGCCAGAATTGCAGCCTTTCCCATATTTGGGCTTTCTCATAGATGCTGAAATTCCAGCCCAGCATGTTCTTTATGTAGAAATTGTGCATACTTGGAGGTAGGTCACTAATTGAAGCAGATGCAAATTTTTCTATGATCTAATCTTTTGTTACAGATGCTGGTGAGGGCAATATTGACATTGTTATCCTGGATCCTCAAGGTCACAAGGAAACTGTACGACCAGTTATCGGACGCAAAGATGCGACGACGTATCATGTAGAATACACTCCCATTCAACCGGGATTACATTCAGTGAATATCTTCTTTGCCGGAACTGCTATTCCTAACAGCCCATATGGTGTGGGCATCTCACCAGGTAAGACTATGGGTCTGTTGTTCCTCACAGCAAATATAATGTGGGTATCTTCCCAGCTAAGACTATGGGTCTTTTGTTCCTCACAGCAAATATAGTATGGGTATCTCATTAGCTAAGGCTCAGTACAGCTCGCTAAGCTAAGGCTAGAGTACAGGGCTTGTTTACGCAAATCCGGGAAAAATTTGAATTACTCTTTATAATTCCAGAAAGGTGTATACAAGTGCTACGGGCATTATTTCACGAGTCCATTCAATATTTGACTGGTTAATTCTGTGTAAGGTTTTACATCTCTTGCAGGCGTAGATTAGCCCTTTATCCCTCACATCAACCAAAGACGGCTTCTGCAGTGCTCTTGAGAAATGTTCATTTGCAGACCAAGGGAAGACTATTAAAAAAAAATTTCCACTGGAATGACTGGCTCGATAACCGAACCAGTCATTCCAGTGGTAATTTTCCAAAAATAGTCTTCTCTTGGTCTGCAAATCGATATTTTCTTTGAAAAAATTGAAATTTTCATGAACAAATTCCAAGGCTTAATGGGTTAAGAGTTATTGCCGTGGCAAAACTGTTTACCTACACAGGAGTATTTAAAACAGCTTTAACCCTTTCACGATGAAGCCGGCCAAAACCGGCCCATGTAATGGTCTTGAGGAATGTCCATTTGCTGGCCAAGAGAAGACTATTTTTGAAAACTTACCACTGGAATGACTGGCTTGATAACTGAACCAGTCATTTCAATGGTAAATTTTCAAAAAATAGTCTTGGCCTGCAAAGGGAGATTCAATGAGCAAATTTTTGGATAAAATTGAGTCATTAAAGGGTTAAAAGTCTGATGACGCCATATAGTGTAATAAAAATGCAAATATCGGTGTATGTCATGTTGTACTTTAGAAAAGCGTGTTTGTCCATTTAGGTGTAAGTGGCAAAACAAATGCGGATTGATAAAAACCTATTTTCACAAGCCAATAGAAAATGGTCTGACCTTTAACCCGGTGTCGCATTGATATTTATATATCAATACACAGACATAAATCACCGGAAACAGTCATAATTTTGTGTTTGTCCATAGCCAGTTACTGGTGACAGTTATAATTTAGTATTCGTCAGTAGACAACAGGATAATTCATTCATGATTTCTTTTATGGGTTTAAGTCTATTTGGAGCAGTATTTATCTCAAATTTGATGCCATTTAATTCCCCCTCCGTCTCTGCGCAGTTCATCTTCTTTTCATTTGCACCCACACTCAGATCTCCCCTCTTTTCATCTGTAACTCAGCTGAGTGTCAGTCAGTTCTCTATTTGCTCAGTGTAAAAAGCTCTATAAATAGGCAGATATTACAAGAAATCGCTGAACTATTACATCATACATCAGATGTGTGTTTACATACACATATACATTTAGTGCTAAATCAACTCATAAATCATTAATTGTCATTCATATAATTACAGACACACACAAGCATGCACACATCATCATGTGTGCACACATGCTCGAGGGTTCTACTTGAGCCCATAATTGTCTTTGTGCTAATAATTGTTGTAGATCACAGATTGGTTATGTACAAATAAGCATTCTATGTATCAATGTGTGATCCACCCACCACCCCACCCCACCCAACTATCCATTCATACCCACTAATCCATCCATCCATCCATCCATCCATCCATCTGTCTCTGTTCATTCATCCATTCATCAGTCCATTTCCCCGCCATCTACCTACCCGATCCATCCATCTGGCTGCCCACCCGCCCATCCATCCACCCACACACCGTGGTGTCTTATCCCTTTAACTTGCGAATTTATTCAAGAAAATTTGAATTTTCTCATAGAAAATGTCTATTTGCAGACCAAGAAGACTATTTTTGAAAATGTACCACTGGAATGACTGGTTCGGTTATCGAGCCAGTAATTCAAGTGGTAAATTTACAAAGATTGTCTTTTCTTGTTCTGCAAATAGATGTTTGTCATGGCAACTGCAGAAGCTGTTTTTTGCTGATATGAGTTTTAAATGGTTAATATGAGCTGCATTACTGGCATTGTGTATGTCAGTGTGACCTCTAGGCTTGTTAAGTCACACACATGTAATGGACACAGACGTGTAGGTATTCTGCGTTTGTTATCTGTAGTATTTGTATGTTTATGATGTCATCATTTGCTGTTGAACAGCCGCAATGTACGTTTGCTTAAATACTCACTCAACCCTTTAACCATTACAGACCAGAGATGAGAAATGCTTTAACCATTTCACCGACAAATCCCTGAAAAAGTATATTCTTTACAATATAAAACGTATTCTGTTGAATATTAGTTCTTACATACATACATGTGAATGATGATTTTGTATAATTTAGATAAAATATAATATATTGTTAGCATATTTGTAAATTCCTAAATAGTAACTTTCGCCACTGAACGTCGTTTTCTTCCATTTCTCATGGGAATCACGGAGTAACATCATCATGCGAATGATTGTTGTGGCATGACGTCATCACATGGATAGTAATTTGCTGTTGATCATTGATAGATCAAAGCAGTTCATTCATACACCATCATATTAGTGATATACAAGAGTAACACTAGCTGTTGATGAACTAGAGTTTCAATCTGAGCTGATGTCCAGCTTTGTAACTGTATTAGAAGCCTGTTTCCTCTATTGGGAAAACATGTGTGGTGTAATTCGATTCCCTGACGTTGATTATTCACACGATGAAGTCATACCATGAATTTACCATGTTTATGCTTTGCTATCTGTTTAATGTTTATTTAGTTCATTGAGCCTAGATGCCTGTTTGTTTGATTTCTTCAGCTTGTGACCCTAAGTTATGCTCGGCCTCGGGTCGCGGCCTGCAACCTAAAGGTGTTCGTGTTCGAGATGAAGCAGATTTCCGTGTTTATACAAAAGGCGCTGGCAATGGTGACTTGAAAGTACAGGTCCTTGGCCCAGGTGAGATTGGAATTTAATTCCTGAACTAAAATGCTACTTTAGACATATTTTATTGGGAAAAAATTAATTTTACTCATCAGTTGATTTGGTGAATGGCAACAGAAACAAATGTATCACTGCTATATGTTGGTCCATGGGGCTAATACATAATTCTGAGTAATAATGATTGTGTTATATGTTAAAAGTAACTGGGCTATGTGGTAACAGTAAATAGGCTATAAGCTAATGATAACCAGGCTATATGGTAACAGTAACCAGGCTATATGGTAACAGTAACCAGGCTATATGGCAATGATAACTGGGCTATATGATAACAGTAACCAGGCTATTAGGTAACAGTAACCAGGCTGTATGCTAATGATATACCTGGGCTATATGGTAACAGTAACCAGGCTATATGGTAACAGTAACCAGGCTATATGGCAATGATAACTGGGCTATATGATAACAGTAACCAGGCTATTAGGTAACAGTAACCAGGCTGTATGCTAATGATATACCTGGGCTATATGGTAACAGTAACCAGGCTATATGGTAATTGTTACAGAGCTATATGCTAATGATAATCAGGCTATATGGTAACAGTAACCAGGCTATATGCTAATGATAACCGGGCTATATGGTAACAGTAACCAGGCTATATGCTAATGATAATCAGGCTATATGGTAACAGTAACCAGGCTATATGCTAATGATAATCGGGCTATATGGTAACAGTAACCAGGCTATATGGTAATGATAACCGGGCTATATGGTAACAGTAACCAGGCTATATGCTAATGATAATCGGGCTATATGGTAACAGTAACCAGGCTATATGCTAATGATAACCGGGCTATATGGTAACAGTAACCAGGCTATATGCTAATGATAATCGGGCTATATGGTAACAGTAACCAGGCTATATGCTAATGATAATCAGGCTATATGGTAACAGTAACCAGGCTATATGCTAATGATAATCAGGCTATATGGTAACAGTAACCAGGCTATATGCTAATGATAATCGGGCTATATGGTAACAGTAACCAGGCTATATGCTAATGATAATCGGGCTATATGGTAACATTAACCGGGCTATATGGTAATGATAACCGGGCTATATGCTAATGATAACCGGGCTATATTGTAACAGTAACCAGGCTATATGCTAATGATAATCGGGCTATATGGTAACAGTAACCAGGCTATATGGTAATGATAACCGGGCTATATGCTAATGATAACCGGGCTATATTGTAACAGTAACCAGGCTATATGCTAATGATAATCGGGCTATATGGTAACAGTAACCAGGCTATATGGTAATGATAACTGGGCTATATGGTAACAGTAACCAGGCTATATGCTAATGATAATCAGGCTATATGGTAACAGTAACCAGGCTATATGCTAATGATAATCGGGCTATATGGTAACAGTAACCAGGCTATACGCTAATGATAATCGGGCTATATGGTAACAGTAACCAGGCTATACGCTAATGATAACCGGGCTATATGGTAACAGTAACCAGGCTATATGCTAATGATAATCGGGCTATATGGTAACGGTAACCAGGCTATATGCTAATGATAATCGGGCCATATGGTAACAGTAACCAGGCGATATAGTAATGTTAAGCGGGCTATATGCTAATAATAATCGGGCTATATGGTAACAGTAACCAGGCTATATGCTAATGATAATCGGGCTATATGGTAAAGTAAGCAGGCTATATAGTAATGATAACCCGGCTATATAGTAATGATAAGCGGGCTATATGGTAATGATAATCAGACTATGTGGTGACAGTAACCGGGCTATATAGTGATGATAACCAGGCTATATGGTAATGATAACCTGGCTATATGGTAATGATAACCTGGCTATATGGTAATAGTAACCAGGCTATATATGGTAATTATAACCTGGCGATATGGTAATGATAACCAGTCTATATGGTAATGATAACCAGACTATATGGTAATGATAACCAGGCTATATGGTAATGATAACCTGGTTATATGGTAATGATAACCAGGCTATATGGTAATGATAACCTGGCTATATGGTAATGATAACCTGGCTATATGGTAATGATAACCAGGCTATATGGTAATGATAACCTGGCTATATGGTAATGATTACCAGGCTATATAGTGATGATTACCAGGGTATATAGTGATGATTACCAGGCTATATAGTGATGATAACCAGGCTATATGGTAATGATAACCTGGCTATATGGTAATGATAACCTGGCTATATGGTAATAGTAACCAGGCTATATATGGTAATTATAACCTGGCGATATGGTAATGATAACCAGTCTATATGGTAATGATAACCAGACTATATGGTAATGATAACCAGTCTATAAGGCAATGATAACCGGGCTATATTGTAAAGATAACTGGGCTATATGGTAACAGTAAGCAGGCTATTTGGGAACAGTAAATGGGTTATATGGTAATGATAAAACAGGCTGTATGCTAATGTAAACCAGGTTATATGCTATTGATAACCAGGCTATATGCTAATTATTAGCTCGCCTGTCCTGAAAGACCAAGTGAGCTTATGCTGTGGCGAATGTCCGTCGTCCGTCAAGTTTTCCTTTAAACGACTTATTCTCCAGCACCACTGGGCCGATTTCAATTATATTTGGCAGGAAGCATCCTAGGGGCATAGGGATCCAAGTTTCTTCAAATAAACCCGATCAGCCAATTTGGCTGGTGGCCATCTTGGATTTAGGCCAATTTTAGGAAACGTCTTTAAAAATCTTCACCGAAACCGCTTAGGGGATTGATGCAAACGTCATGAAATATGATCTGGGGCAAGAGCTGAACCAAGTTTGTTCAAGGGAACTTGATTGGTCAAATGGTTCAGTGGCCATCTTGGTTGACCTAGTTGTAGCAAAAATGACTTCTTAAGAACCGCTGAAGGGATCGGTCCGAAATTTGGCAGATATTAAAGTTTGTTCAAGAGAAGTTGATCCGTCAAAAAACATGGCCGCCGTGGGTCAATCGAAATATAGCGTGTTTGGCGGCCATATTGGATTTTTTCATTTGATAGATTTTGAGGCCGAAATGGTTTTGTATGTGTTTTGCGGTATTCTGATCACAAATTTGCAATATTCAAAACTGTCTGATAAACGGTTTGCCGGCCATCTTGGATCATTTTCCCACCAAAAGCTCCCATACTAAAGCAATGGGAAATTTTAAATGTTTTCTTCTCGAGAACTACTGGGCCGATTTCAATTATATTTCGCAGGAAGCATCTTTAGGGCATAGAGATTCAAGTTTGTTCAAACGAAGGCGATCGTCCAATTGGGCCGGCAGCCATCTTGGATTTGGCTGATTTTTAGAAACATCTTTTAAAAATCTAATTCTCTGAAACCGCTTGAGGGATTGATGTAAGCCTCATGAAATGTGATTTAGGGCAAGTGCTAAGCCAAGTTTGTTCAAGGGAACTTGATTGGTCAAATGGTTCAGTGGCCATCTTGGTTGACCTAGTTATAGCAAAAATGACTTCTCAAGAACCGCTGAAGGGATTGGGCCAAAATTTGGCAGCCATTAAAGTTTGTTCAAGAGAAGTTGATCCGTCAAAATACATGGCCACCGTGGGCCAATCAAAATATAGCATGTTTGGCGGCCATATTGGATTTCTTTATTTGATGAATTTCGAGGCCGAAATTGGGTTTGTATGTGTTTTGGCGGTATTCTGAGCTCAGATTTGCAATTTTCGAAACTGTCGGATGAACGGTTTGGTGGCCATTTTGTTGATAAAGAGCATTCTAGTTGAAATGTCTATGGTCCAGGTGAGCGATACAGGCCCCTTGGGCCTCTTGTTGATTTATTATTATATAATCTTTACAGGTGGACGAGAGGAGAAGGTTACGATGAAGCAGATTGACAATGATACGTGTGAATGCGTATATGTGCCACTTGCCCCCGGAGTATACATAGTAAATATTACGTACAGCGGCACCCATATCCCGCGTAGTCCATTTAAAGTCGAAGTTGGACCATACAAGGAGACAAAGATCCGTGCTTATGGGCCTGGTCTTGAGGGTGGTGTTGTTAACCAACCCGCAGTGTTCACAGTGGAAACTAACGGCGAAACTGGTGCCTTAGGTAGGTTGTCTTGAGCCATATGTGATTTGAGGATGGCTTGGCTTAGTGATTCAGCATCTGACATGTGAATTATGTAAATGTTAAAGCTTTTCAAACATTCCAATGGCTCGACGTGCAGATGCTCAGGCCTCTAGTAGACAGCTTAACTGTAAAGCTTTTGAAACATTCCAATGGCTCGACGTGCAGATGCCCAGGCCTCTAGTAGACAGCTTAACTGTAAAGCTTTTCAAACATTCCAATGGCTCGACGTGCAGATGCCCAGGCCTCTAGTAGACATCTTAACTGTAAAGCTTTTCAAACATTCCAATGGCTTGACGTGCAGATTCCCAGGCCTCTAGTAGACAGCTTAACTGTAAAGCTTTTCAAACATTCCAATGGCTCACTGGAATGACTGGCTTGGTTATTGAGGCAGTCATTCCAGTGGTAAATTTTCAAAAATTGTTTACTTGGTTAGCAAATGAACATTTCTGGAGACCACTGCAGAAGTCTTGAAAAATGTCTGTTTGCAAATCAAGTGACGTCTCTTTTATGATAATTTACCACTGGTATGGTTGGCTCTGGGCCAGTTATTTCAGTGGTAAATTATCAAATATATACATTTTGTCCTGCATAGGGATATATTCACTACAACTTATTACTTTTTAGTCCCCTACCGCACTCCGTCTGTCTGTCCATCCGTCCGTCTGTCTGTCGCAGTTGTTTTTCCGCACTTTTTCGCAGTCCTTCAAGGTATTCAACTGAGAATGGGTTTATTGCTTTGTTATGAGAAGTTACAGACCAAGTTCGAGTTCCAGGCGTATACGTACATTTTTTGATGGAGTTATGCCCCCTTTCGAGTTAAGAAATACGAAAAATATCATCTTTCCGCACTTTTTTCGCACTCCAAGATATTCAAGCAAAAATTGGTGCATCGCTTTAGTATAAGGAGTTACAGAGCAAGTTCAAAGTTTCAGACAGTTTCATCAATTTTTCATGGAGTTATGTCCCATTTCGACTTATGCAATACGAAAAATATTAGTTTTCCGCACTTTTTTTCACAGTCTTTCAAGATATTATACTGAGAATTGCTACTCCTTCAAGATATTTAAGCGAAAATATCGGTGCATCGCTTTAGTGTAAGGAGTTACAGAGCAAGTTCCAGTTTCAGACATTTTCATCAATTTTCATGGAGTTATGCCCCCCTTTCGACTTACGCAATACGAAAAATATTAGTTTTCCACACTTTTTTCCGCAGTCTTTCCAGATACTGAGAATTGCTACATTGCTTTGTTATGAGAAGTAACAGACGAAGTTTGAGTTTCAGGCGTATGCATAAATTTTTGATGGAGTTATGTCCCCTTTCAACTTATGAAATACAAACATTATATCAGCTTTCAAGACTTTTTCATCAATTTTCATGGAGTTATGCCCCCTTTCGACCTATGAAATACGAAAAATATTAGTTTTCCAACCTTTTTCTCAGTCTCAAGATATTCAACTGAGAATTGGTACATTACTTTATTATGAGAAACTACGGACCAAGGTTGGGTTTCAGGCATTTGGGTCATTTTTTGATGGAGTTATGTCCCCTTTCAACTTATGAAATACAAACATTATATCAGCTTTCAAGACTTTTTCCTTCTCCTTCACCATATATAACTGAGTCTTGGTTTATTGCTATGTTATGAGAAGTCACAGATCAAGTTCGAGCTTCAGCAGCTTTTGACAATTTTTAATGAAATTTTTGACTGTCAATCTCTAAAGATTTATATCACCAGGTAGGGGACATGTATTGCAAAGCAATACTTAACTGAGTGCTTGTTATGACTAAATTATAACTTTTCTGTCCAATCTTAATCATTCAATTGAATTCAATTCAATTCAAATTTCTTTATTTGTCATTTATATGATTTAAATGCTTAAATCCAATGCTACTTGTTTGAGAGATCAATCACTCTTCTTAACAATTTAACACTCAAATTTGTTCAAGAAAATCTACATTTTCTGCTACAAAATATCCATTTGCAGACCAAGAAAATACTATTTTTGAAAATTTACCACTGGAATGACTGGCTCGGTCGTTCCAGTGGTAAATAATTAAAAATAGTCTACTTTTGGTCAAATTTTCAGACATATCGTCAGTATTTCAACAGCTCTATCTTAATGATCGGCTACAGTCTATTTGTCACCGCTCAAACAGACAGTCCTGGAAACGTATATAACTTGATGATACTTTTTAATTGTTTAACAGGCTTTTCTATTGAGGGTCCATCGAAAGCAAAGATTGATACCAAAGATAACGGAGACGGGTCCGCGGATGTTACATACTGGCCGACACAGGCCGGTGATTACGCCATACATATACTCTGTAACGATGAAGATATCCCGAAGTCACCGTACATTGCCGATATTAGACCTGAATCAACAGAATTTGATGCTGGAAAGGTACGAGTTACTCTTCCATGTATGAAGGCCTTTGTATTGTGTTAAGTGTGCAGAACTGTAGAGCTCTATCACCATCAACGTGAGAGACATAGAGACTTAGTGTAGTGGGGTTGGAGCTGCTTGTGTCAGTTCTCACTCTGAACATGTTAGTTTGCTATGGTGAGGGGGTGGGTTTGGGGTGGGAGGTATATCCTCCAACTGGGCTTGTAAAATGGAGGAATACGGTTTCAGCTATGACCCACCCACCTTTAGCTAAAGTCCACCCACGCTTCCCGCGTGTTAGGATCGATCACTGAACTCTGTGACTCAATTTCCAGAAAACTATACAGGTAAGC
Source organism: Chaetoderma sp. LZ-2023a (assembly GCA_034401795.1). Classification (NCBI taxonomy): domain Eukaryota; kingdom Metazoa; phylum Mollusca; class Caudofoveata; order Chaetodermatida; family Chaetodermatidae; genus Chaetoderma; species Chaetoderma sp. LZ-2023a. Next base: position 133,693,840 of record CM067371.1, on the reverse strand, counting down.
TGTTGTATATTTTGAAACTAATTTGGCTGGGTGCTATTGGCAACAGCAGTATCCAGTGAAATTAGTTTCAAAATATTCAACAGCATGTTTGTTAAATAGTAAAGACATATAATTTGTACAGCAACGCTTACTCCGTCATGAATTAAATGTTGAATTAAATGTTCGTGACAAACTTAGCTAGAACATTTATGACGTCATTGATTATGACGTCGGCCTACACATCACAGAGTTGATTATGACGTCATATGATTGACTGAGAAACTGGATACATTTCTTTCCGATCTTATTTTGTCTTAGATTATCGCTTTATCCCTAGAGAACAATGTATGTACTTAATAGAGGGATAGTCACTTTCAAGCTATGCTACGCCCATTTCTAGTGCCGCCAACCTTTTACATATAAGCAATTTAATACTTTGAAACATGAATTTCCAGAATATAAATTTCTAGGTAACTATACATGTAAGCTGATGTATATTTTGAAACTAATTTGACTGGGAGCTGTTGCTGCCTATGGCAACAGAAACAAATGTATATTAAATTGTAAATTCCCCAAAAACGTGCAATTTGTCCACATTCATGAGGTACTTTGCCAGGTTGGAGACAGTCATACATCATTTTCTTTGTGACATCGGCTAAGAAGTGCCATTACTTGATTATGATGTCAGATTGTAGAGTGACAGATCATTTCTCTCCATTGCTCCAAGCTCTATAGGGGTGAACATCAATGTTAGATTAGAAAACAAAGTAGGAGAATAAGTATATTTTGATGGATAGAAAGATATCTTACTAACACAGTTTTCAAAATTACAGCATGTTATCATGACTTGAATAGTCGAAAGTGAACTAATAAGTTTAGCCATTGAACCCTCAAATAGTAAAAATAGTGTTCTCTTGTTCGCATAGAAAATTTCCATTTGCAGAACAAGAAAATACTAATTTTGAAAATTTACCACTTGAATAATGGAATCACTTATTGAGCCAATCATTCCAATAGGGAAACCCTAAAAAAATCGTCTTGTTCTGCAAAGGCACATTTTGTAAGAGCATTGCAGACGTCACTTTCGTGGGATTGAGTGTTAAAAGGTTTTAAACTGTACAGTATTTCAAATTTTTAGGTGACTGCGCACGGCCCAGGCTTGGAACGTACTGGTGTCATTGTCAGTCAGAATGCAGACTTTATTGTGGACACGCGTCAAGCGGGCAAGGCACCGCTCAATATCACATGCTTTGATGTTGACTATCATCGGATTGAAGTCATTGTACAAGATAACCGTGATGGTACCTATGCTTGTCGATATGTCACGAAACGTTGCGTCAAACACACAATCACGATCACATATGGAGGTGTAAACATTCCAAACAGTCCATTCAGGGTATGTATTCTGGAAGCATAACTGTTAGTGGGTGGATTGATGCGCTTAATCTTAGTTCCACTATGTCATGTTATGCCCCTATATAAATGTTAGTTCCACCACAGGTCATGTTATTCCCCTATATAAATGTTAGTTCCACCACAGGTCATGTTATTCCCCTATATAGATATATATGGGTGTCGATAGCAATTATTTGTTCCATCCATTTGTTTGTTTCTTTGTTTGTGCGTTAATCTGTTTGTCTGTCGTGGGTCACATTTCCATGTGATAACTCAAGAAATCATCACCATACTTGGCCTTTGTGTTGCCCTTGGGGGTTCAAAGAACCTGATCAATTTTCGGTTATAAACTTCAAAGATTAAGGTCACAGTAACCCAATTAATGAAATTTGGCTGTGTTTCCGGATGAAAACTAGTTTTACTAAAGGATCTTTACCAACCCTAACCTCTTTGTTGCTCCTGGGTCAATTCTGTGGTCCAAAGGTTAAATGATAAGGTCATAGTTATCATATTAAGATTGGGTTGCATTTTGAAGGGATCATTACCAATCTGGTGTGGGAGTGTGTCCTTGGTGGTCCGAAGAACCCTATGATTTTGGAATGAAACGGTCAAAGGTCAAGGTCACGATGACATTAATTAATTATGTAATATTGTGTTTTTGGATAATAACTCGAGTTCTATCGAAGGGATCATTGCGAATCTGGTGTGGGAGCTTGTCCTTAGGGGTCCGAAGAACCCTATCAACCATATCTATTTTTTTCACCAAACGGTTGAAGGTCAAGGTCACGGTGACCTAATTAATTTGGTAATATTGCATTGCCGTATAATAGCTCAAATTCTATTAAAGGGATCATTACCAATCTGGGTTGAGAACTTGTCATTGGTGGTCCGAAGAACTCTATCGATTTTGGTGTCAAATGGCTGAAGGTCAAGGTCACTGTAACATAATTAATTATGTACTACTGTGTTTCCGGATGATAACTTGAGTTCTATTGAAGGGATCATTACCAATCTGGCGTGGGAGTGTGTCCTTGGTAGTCCGAAGAACCCTATCGATTTTGGCATCAAACGGTCAAGGTCACGCTGACCTAATTAATTACGTAATATGTTTCCGGATGGTAGCTTGAGTTCTATCGACGGGATCGTTGCCAGTCTGGCGTGGGAGCTTGTCCTTGGTGGTTTGAAGAACCGTATAGATTTTTGCACCAAATGATCAAAGGTTACGATCACGATGACATATTTAATGATGTAATATTGCATTTCCGGATGATAACTCGAGTTCGAGTGACGGGATCATTACTAATCTTGGGTGGGAGGTTGTCCTTGGTGTTTCGAAGAACCGCATCGATTTTGGTGTCAAATGTCAAGCTCATGGTGACCAATCTTAGGTGGGTGGTTGCGCTTGATGGAATTGTGGGGAGGGGCCCATACTTTAGCAATCTCTGATTGTCGTTCTTGTTATTATTGACTCCATGATGTATTATTATGTTGATATTATATTATATTTTTCTCCTTGAGGTCATTTGCTGACGCTTGCTTAAAATATGTTATTTAAATTTCAATAGTTTGTGTACATTAACTTGTATATAACATTAACTTTGTACACAAACTACTGAAATTAAAACAGCATATTACAACAGCATTTGTCTCGCCAGTCATTCCAGTGGCAAAATTAAAAACAATGGATGAATCCAGTTTTAACCATGCCCCACCCATCTCTAGCTAAACTCCACCCATGCTTTGCTCATGTTGGGATTAACTGATCGGCCTCTGGCAGCAACAGCGCCCAGTCAAATTAGTTTCAAAATGTTTAACAGTATATGTATTAAGTAGTAAATACATACAATTTGTAAAATTTGACAGACTTTTAAGCGTTTAAGACGGACTAATTTGAGTCACCATTTGTAAAAAAAATCCCAAAGTGACCACCTCATTTTCATTAACAAATGATCGTTATAAGTATAATTATTAACTCAACTCGCCCTAAGTGAGCTTATGCCATGGCCGCCATTCATCATCCATCAATCCGTCAAATTGCATCTCATTTATGCTTTGACCGATTTCAACCAAATTTGGCTGGAAGGATCCTATGGTGCTGGGCTCCAGAACTTCTATACAGAATTTTGATAGTTCAATTTTTTTCGGCGCCCATCTTGGATTTTCCAAAAAATTTTCCCGTACTCATTTAAAATGTTACTCCTCAATATGAATGACCCAACTTAAATGAAACTTGTGTGGATTAATTTTATCCTGGTAGGCTTCAACACTTTTAACGAGTATTCTGATTGGTCAATATTTCTGATGGCTTTTTGGATTTTCAGAAAATTTCAGGAAATCGGTTAAAACCCCACTCCAAATTAACCGGTTGGCCAATTTCAAGCAAACTCGGTTGGTAGTGATGACCTTTGACTGGTATGCTTCAGAACTTGTATGCAGAATTTTGATTGATCTATTTTTTTTGGTGGCCATCTTGAATATTTAAAAAGAAATTGGGGGAAATCATTTAAAATGCTGCTCCTCATTAACTGCTTGGGAATTTCAACCAGACTTGGCTGAAAGGATACTAGGCTGGTAGGTTTCAGACCATGCATACAGAATTTTAATTTGTTAATTTTTCTGGCAGCCATCATGGATTTTCTGAAAATTTCTGGAAATCATTGAAAAGCCCATCTGATCGTGTGATCAGTGTTCATCATTAATTCCCCACTAATTATCATATGTTCTGAATTGCAATTTTTCATTGTATATCTTGTTGCTGCTGAATTTGAAGTATTATGTCTGTTCAAATGCTAATGGTTCAAATGCTATTAGTCCAGATGAGCGTTAAGGCCCTTGGGCCTCTTGTTTAAGCGTCAGTACTTGAGCTTTTGCAAAGTAGTTAACCCTTTAATGGTCACGATTTGTCAAGAAAATTGAAACTTTTGCTTAGTAAATGTCCATTTGCAAGCCAAGATAATAATATCTCTGAAAATTTAGCACTGAAGTGATTGGCTTAATTATTGGACACTCATTCCAACAGTAATATTTCAAAAATGATATTCTCTTGGCTTGCAAATGGACATTTTTCCAAGACCAGTGTAGAGTCAGAATTTGGCTGACTCGACCATTAACAGGTTAAGGAGGATACCCATGTTAACATCGTCATAGTGAATTAAATATTCATTCTCAGCCATATATGTACACCATTTTCTATTGTCTTGGTGCACCTTTTTTCGTACAGGTTCAGGTACAAGATATGAGTAAACCAGATAAAGTACGCGTTTACGGGCCTGGTGTGGAACGTGGTGTCAAAACATTTGTCAAAACATACTTTGTAGTGGATTGCAAGAACGCTGGACCAGGTAAAGTTCTATTTTATCCATTCTTCATATGTCACATGGTTGCTGCTTGTGGTTCAATGCTGTAATGCCCTTCCATTACTCTAACCTTTACTTTGAGTCTTAACCCGTAAACGCTTATATCAGCCAAAGACAGCTGACAGATGGCAGACCTTGAGGCTATCACCAAAGGTAAGCTGCCACAACTTGAAGAAGCACTACAAACCATCAAATGCTTTCGGATAGCATTGCAGTGGATCCCTTCACACTGTGGAGTCCAAGGAAATGAGGAAGCAGACAAGATGGCAAAGGTGGGTGCAGAAGAGAATCAGACAGAAAACATGGTTACACATACAGAGATGAAGACTATCATCAAGTCACTCTATAGAACACCTCAATCAGAAGATGCCTACCATCATCTCTCGAGGCCAGAGCAAGTGACCATTTTTCGTCTCGGAACTGGACATAACAGACTAAACCAACACATTGTAGATATCGGATTGTCCGGTGGGGAGTCATGACCCTGTGGACATCTTATATTTATGAAGTAAGACCTTGATGAAATTCATATTTGGAAATACCAGGGGGGCTAATGGACGGAGTAGCACGCATCATACTATAGTACGTAGAACGGCTGCTGCACTGGTTGACATGGACCGGTGCTGCCGCAACAACAGTTTCTCACGAAACTGATGCGTACATGATAACCATATTAAATAAGAGTTGGAATTATAATAGGATAGAATGAAGTAGGACCCACGGTTCTGGGTTGATGATGTCTGTCAATAGTTGAAGATGAAAGTGGGTGGTGTGGAATCGGCACACACTTTCAAAGTATTCAGCAGTCATTTGGCCAATGGTTTAGAAAATAGTACAACGACGGATTGAGACGAAACCGACGGGGGAATAGTTAAAAGGGGAGGGACAGGGGCAAAAGGTTGACTGACAAGCAGGATATCAACTCCCTATAGAAAGTACAACAACACCAGCTGGCAGTGAGATCATACAGCTCATGTGCTATTAACCATTGTATCCTACAGGCTTATTCACAATAAGCAATAGGCAGGACAGGGACAAGGTAGCGTCCTGTAGGAGTGATTGACACTAAAGAAGTTTGTGTATAAACTATGTGTCGATCAAAACAGGGTATCTAAATCGAGACGAATTTGTATATCAACTATATGTCACTCACCGAGTGACATGCTACCACAACGGATGAGGTAATGTTGTTGGTTAGATGACAGATCGCATCAAAGCAGAACCAGCACAAACCGGTTCGACCACGTTCAGTGTTATCATCCGGGAAGCGGAACTCGGAGTTTGATTGGTCGGGATGACGTCATAATCAATGGGCATCCGACCAAACTCCGAGGAAGATAAGACAAACGAACGTGGGCGAAAAACTCAAGGAGTATATAAGGGGCGCTTTAGCTTTTATCGGGAGAGTTGAGTTCGGGTCCGTATCCTTGGTTAGCTGGTTAGGTTGATAAAATATAGCAGACCTGTAGCGACAGGGAGTAATATGTATCAACGGTAGATAGGAAATCGAAGTTTAGGAAAGTCATTAGAATTGTAGTCAAACTATTATAAGTATTTATCTTTTCCATAGTGGCAGTAAACGTCACCTTAGTATAGTGTACAGGTAGATCTATTAAAATCAGAACCTTGATCACCTCAAGGCAAGAGTTTTGTTATAATATTTAGTTCTGGAATCTACGGAAGACCACCGTAGCGTACCTACAAGTTCTGGTAAACAGTCAGATCAGGCCCGGATATCAAGTACAAATATCGTGAAGTTCATCTATCATCGAGGCGAGCTGATATCCATCTCTTTCGTTCTCAGTAAGGTAGGTTGTCGCAGCGACCTTACATACAAGCCTTATCCAAAACGGAAGAGATTGCAGAATCGATTATATCAGATAAGAACCTATAATTAGTATTCAATCTTGAAGATAGACACCAGAAATCTTCAACATGTACAGGCGGTTCCACCTTACGACATCGCCCGCTTGTCCTTGTGGAGAAGCAGAACAGACCACAGAGCACATACTTCAATGTTGCAGTACGTATCAGCTGCTGAGAGGAGATCTGGCCTTTGTCAACCTCTTTTCTTGAAAAGCTGTATGGGCCTGTGGAAGAACTGCAGAAAACCACAGATTTCATCTTGAGAACGGCTCTCCAAGTGTGATACCAGCGATCGAAAAGAAGAAGATGGCAGACCAAGAGAAGACTACTACCGTATTTCGCTTAATGGTAGCCTAGGCTTCTATTAGGACAAAGGTGTTCAATTTCCAACCAAACATCTCTGAGAAAGGGGGTGGGCTTATATTACAGAGTTTTCCCAAAAAAGTTTTCTAAAATTGATACCACGGAAATTCAACGTATTTTCTCCCGTAAGAATTCCCACTGCCTACGTTTAATGTATACCTCAAAACATCACCGGGGAAGTGAAATTATTTGATTTGAGCGCCTAAATATTGCATATCCTTTAATAAAGCTCGGTTATTACATCAAAATTAATCCACAATGTGATATAAAATGGCGTCGCAAAAAACACAAATCACGTGATTCGCCTCCAATTGAAGAGTTTATTTTAGAGCGAGTACTCGGGTATAAATATACTGGAATCGGGGACTCGGAACTCGGGAATATCTATATATTATCATTGCGCGATAGGAACAGTATTATCCTGATCTTAAAAAACGGGTACCCGTTTGATAAACTCCCGTTAGCGTATAATATCTCGCGAGAACATGATGCCTCCCATCTCAAGAACCGCTGGCTCGCCAACTTAAGAAGCCGGCTATATTGTCGTTCGTAATAATTCAATTTGGATCATTTAATGTTGATCGGCGTTACAAAATTGATGCACATTTTCTCCCGTGCTTGTTGTTTGGTACATAAATTTGGTCTTAAAATATATTTATAAGAAAGGTATTTAATCACACCAAGACTGTTTTACATGCATTTTGACTACAAACGTGTGGAATAAACTTTATTATATCTTGAACATACGTGGCCTACTATTAGTATTAATCTAATAGGTGGTAGAGATTTACAAATCCGAGGCCTGTATTGACTTCTAGAGGTGCCGGGAATGTATCAGGGCAGAGATCTGTCTGATACATCCACGCACGCATGCATGCATAGGCACAGTTTGTGACAATGGGATGAGACAGATGGGTGGGAGAGTGCACCTATGTTTTTGTCCGGCCAGCAGATAGCTTCGCTTTTATTTGAAATATGTTGCTGACGCATGTAGAAAGAGACCTATTATTTTCGGCGATTAAAAGTGCTATGTATCTCATTTGAGAGTAGTCAGACAGGTAAGATGCTTGAATATTTGAAATTAATTTGACTGGACGCTGCTAACGCCTAAGTCAAATTAGTTTTCTTGAAATACTTATCAGCAAGTACAGGAGACTATATATTACACGTTAATGAATGTGTCTCATTGAAATGATTAAGATAAGTCTATATAAGATCCTGAGTAGGCGCATTTAAAGCATTGTAAATCATTCAAACTGATCAAAAATGTCTTCTGCAGTGACTTCAGAAATATCCGTTTGCAGACCAAGAGAAGACTATTTTGAAAAATATATCACTGAAATGACTGACTCGATAACCGATCCAGTCATTCCAGTGATAAATTTTCAAAAATACTTCAGTTGGTCTACAAATGTACATTGTGAAGGTCAACATGTCTGCATAGTGAACGTCCATTCATCTGCATAGTGACCGTCCATTTGGTCATCTGCATGGTGACCGTCCATTTGGCCATCTGCATAGTGACCGTCCATTTGGTCATCTGCATAGTGACCATCCATTTGGTCATCTGCATAGTGACCGCCCATTTGGTCATCTGCATGGTGACCGTCCATTTAGCCATCTGCATAGTAACAGTCCATTTGGTCATCTGCATAGTGACCGTCCATTTGGTTATCTGCATAGTAACCGTCATTTTGCTTATCTGCATAGTGAATGTCCATTTGGTTATCTGCATAGTGACCATCCATTTGGTTATCTGCATAGTGACCATCCATTTGGTCATCTGCATAGTGAATGTCCATTTGGTCATCTGCATGGTGACCGTCCATTTGGCCATCTGCATAGTGACCGTCCATTTGGTCATCTGCATAGTGACCATCCATTTGGTCATCTGCATAGTGACCGCCCATTTGGTCATCTGCATGGTGACCGTCCATTTAGCCATCTGCATAGTAACAGTCCATTTGGTCATCTGCATAGTGACCGTCCATTTGGTTATCTGCATAGTAACCGTCATTTTGGTTATCTGCATAGTGAATGTCCATTTGGTTATCTGCATAGTGACCATCCATTTGGTTATCTGCATAGTGACCATCCATTTGGTCATCTGCATAGTGAATGTCCATTTGGTTATCTGCATAGTGACCGTCCATTTGGTCATCTGCATAGTGAATGTCCATTTGGTTATCTGCATAGTGACCGTCCATTTGGTTATCTGCATAGTGAATGTCCATTTGGTTATCTGCATAGTGACCATCCATTTGGTTATCTGCATAGTGACCGTCCATTTGGTCATCTGCATGGTGACCATCCATTTGGCCATCTGCATAGTGACCATCCATTTGGTCATCTGCATAGTGACCGTCCATTTGGTCATCTGCATAGTGACCATCCATTTGGTCATCTGCATAGTGAATGTCCATTTGGTTATCTGCATAGTGACCGTCCATTTGGTCATCTGCATAGTGAATGTCCATTTGGTTATCTGCATAGTGACCGTCCATTTGGTTATCTGCATAGTGACTGTCCATTTGGTCATCTGCATACTGACCATCCATTTGGTCATCTGCATAGTGACCGTCCATTTGGTCATCTGCATTAGTGAATGTCCATTTGGTCATCTGCATAGTGACTGTCCATTTGGTTATCTGCATAGTGACTGTCCATTTGGTCATCTGCATAGTGACCGTCCATTTGGTCATCTGCATAGTGACTGTCCATTTGGTCATCTGCATAGTGACCATCCATTTGGTCATCTGCATAGTGACTGTCCATTTGGTCATCTGCATAGTGACCGTCCATTTGGTCATCTGCATAGTGACTGTCCATTTGGTCATCTGCATAGTGACCATCCATTTGGTCATCTGCATAGTGACCGTCCATTTGGTCATCTGCATAGTGACTGTCCATTTGGTCATCTGCATAGTGACCGTCCATTTGGTCATCTGCATAGTGAACATTTCTCAAGAGCATTGCCAGGAGCCAGTTATGGCTATCTGGACCATTAATTGGTTAATTATACGTATTTCTCATTTTAGGCGATGTTGCCATAGCGCTCACCGATGAACAAGGTCGAGATGTTCCTGTTAACACGATTGACAATGACGACGGAACATTCACGGTGGAATATGAACCTCAAGCACCCGGCGTGTACACTGTAAGCGTCTACTTCGCTGACAAGGAAATTCCTCAAAGTCCGATCACGGTCAAAGTTGAGCCTAGTATTGACCTGAGCAAAGTGCGCGTTGAGGGTCTTGAGCCAAGTGAGTTCGGCTTCTGTCCTTTAAGCTATTCATCAATGTTTCCCTTTTATTTTGATCTTTATTTTATTTTTCAGACGTTTTATATTGTGCAAATTATTTTTTAAGACTGGCCTAAGAAATGACTGATATCTATTTTTCAAGTCACCGAGTCCAATGTTCTTATAATTTTTTTTTATGATGTCACATGATCAACAACTACAGTTGTAGCTGCTGTTCCATGACATAAATACATTTCTTGAAAATGCAGTAAAACGAAAACATGCTGCCTAAATATCAAAAATTTTCACTAAGTTTTATGGATACTAATTTGCACAATATATCCATCCAATCAGGGTCCAATTTAAGGAAGCCTGGGGCCACACTTGGCAGTAGGCAATCCTGAGTTTGGCCCTGTTACCCCCATATCACATAACAATACATCTTTTAGTTAGCATAGCTTTATTCAGTTCCAGCATGGTGTAGTTGTAAACCTGCCTCAAAACCGACCTGGTGTGGTGTGACGTGTGAACCAGATTTATCCTGTATGCTCACTCTTACCTGTGAAAGATACAGGTTTTGTTATATTTCTCTTATAGGTGATTGAATCCATGCTGATAAGACTTCATATATCTTCTTCATATCCCAGGATTAAATTTAACATTTTTCATCCTGAATGTTAATGAGACTGCATTTTAAATGAGTTAAATGTATAACTTGTGGAATATTTTGAAAACAATTGCACTGAAAGTTGTTTTTGCCCCATTTCCAGTCAAGTTGTTTTCATAATAATTTGCCTGATTTTAACTTTGAAATGCAGAAGAAAGCATCTCTAACATCCTTGATGATTAGTGTTACAGGTAACAGAGACTGATGCTTTTTTGTGGGGGGGATATCCGTGTGTTGTTTTCAACATTGCTGACTAATGTTATGGCTGATTTTCTATTTCAGCAGCGATTCCCAGTCTAAATGACAGCACACTCTAAATGTTATACATGTATATCATGTTTATGTAATTAAAATGTATTCATTATTTTCCTGATCATTTACGTATGTCACTTAATCCTTTTATGGCCAAAGTGGCAAAAGACCCAAGTTTCTGCAATGTTCTTGAGAAATGTCCATTTGAGGGTTAAGAGATTATTTTTGAAAATTTGGCACTGGAATGGCTGGCTCGATAACCGAGTCCATCATTTCAGCAGTAAATTTCCAAGAATTATCTCTTGGCTTTCAAATGAACCTATGGCTTTCAAATGGACCTAGCAAAAATGTGACATTTTTTATCATTCACCAGTACAGGACAGATGCAACAATTCAATGTAAGAAATGCTCTGTTGAATATTTTGAAACTAATTCCATTGCCACTGCTTCCAGTCACATTAGTTTCAAAATATTCAACAGGTTCCTTATGTGATTGCATAGCAATCTAAGTACCTATATGTCAACGTTTAAATATTGACTAACACATCATATCGCTCTTCTTTCAGATGGTCATTTGCTTCACAGATTACCTCCCCTTATCCCACCGATTTAACAAAGCTGAATTTGTCACATCCTAGCAGAGCGTAGCAAATTTATCAGTTGCTGACACTAGTCTGTTACCCAGACTGTCTCCAGTTAGCGTCTGTAAATTCCTGCGAGGTTGTTGGCTGGGTTTGGCTGATGGGTTAGACCCAGTCAGCAAATCATAGCCATCGAGACAACAGACCATGGGATTCATTACCGGAGACAATATGATGTCACACGTTAATATTACGATGTGTTATAGTAACATTATGATGTGACATTTTATTTCTCGCACAAAGTATGTACATTTTTGACAAAATGGTGGGAGTTTACAGTCCTAAGGAGATAGACTGGGAGACTGGATCATGACTTGACCAGTGTCAGATGTGGCGTATGTGTAGTGGTCTAGTGGAACAGGATTTTTACACAGCCATTAATTGACGTCATTATCGTCAAAAGATCATGACATCATGTTAGGTTTTATCATGCAGTATTTTAGAGGTTTTACTATATAGATGTTCATGTTATATGACCAGATGCTCATTTAAAAATCCACATAATATTTGCTCATTTGCTTCGAGCCTCCTGCATATTGATGGATCAATACAGTTATAATTAACCCGTAAATCGCGAAATCTGGTCAAGAATATCAAAATATTTGCTTATTGAATGTATATTTGCAGGCCAAGAGAAGACTATTTTTAAAAATTTACCACTGAAATAGCTGGTTCGCTCATTGAGCGAGTCATTCCAGTTGTAAATTTTCCAAAATGTCTTCTCTTGGCCTGCAAATGGACATTCCTCAAGACCATGGCAAAGGCCGGCTTTGTCATGAACGGGTTAAATCATTGTCTTCTATGTCACAGATTATCTCCCCTTGATCTATACCTACTTTGTATATTTTCTCCCCATATCTAACAACGTCTACTAAATTATATTTTGTCATTATTGTCTGTGTGCTCACATCACCTTGGTGACGTGCTTTCACAATTGCTTACATCAATCAATAGAGATCAAGGTTGGTGAGACGAGGGAGGTCCGTATATTCCCTCCTCCGGCGTCGGTGAACACGGAAGCTCACGTGTTCATCACAACCCCAATGGGAGAGAAGGTGGAATTACCTGTAAATGCGATTGCACATGGGTATGCGTGTTCATACGCCTTGGACAAGCCCGGTGTATACACGATGAACATTCTGGTGGCCGAACAAGAGGTGCCACAGACACCGTATAAAATGGAGGCTATCTTGGATATTAGTGGAATGAAAATCGAAGGCTTAGAACCGAGTAAGTCTAGCACTGTTCAGAGCATTTATGATAATTATTGAATTAAAAATTAAAAGATACTCTTAACGCTTTCATCGATGAATTCCCCGTATCTCAATTTCAAGACCATCAACTAGGAAAGCTGCAGAATATTTTGAAATTAATATGACTGGAAGCTGGCCTTAGGCAGCAGCAGCTTCCTGTCATATTAACTTCAAACTACCCAACAGAATGTGCTATGCGTCGGAACAAATTAAATTTGTCGGTGGAATGGTTTTATTTTGTGTTAGGAATTTATTTGGTATTAATTTTCAATATTTAATATAAATACCCCTGAAGATTTGGATAAAATATAGTTATGGTTATAATGCGTGAAGAGGAAACAAGAGAAATAGATGCTTATATCCCATACAGATACTATTATAAGTAGTTCTTAAATGTTTCCGGTTACTTTAGTTATAATCTCTGTTGGTAATCAAATCTGTGCACCAATTAGTAAATTAGTATTTGCACACCAAGGACACAATCGTGGATCAAAACTCTAAGCATTTGCAGATGGGGTTTTTTTATAAAAGAGGCAGCATCACTAGTATCATGCTGAATGGGAAAATGACATGGAGCTATTCAGATAAATGAATAATTATTCTTAAAGATGTTTTTCTACACTTTCTGATGTATGATAACAGGATTAGTCCTTTAATGGTCGAGATTAGTCAAATAAATTTAAATTTTGCCTTAGTCAATGTCCATTTTTAAGCCAAGAGATTAATTTTAATATTTTGCCACTGTAATGGCAGGCTCGGCTAATAAGCCAGTCATTCCAGTGGTAGATTTTCAAAAGTAGTCTTCTTGGCCTGCAAATGGACATTCCTCAGGAATGCTGTAAAGGCCGGTTTGGCTGGCTTTTGACCACTAAAAGGTTAAAGTACTATATTTATGACTATATACTCGCTAATATAATTGTAAGTTATGGTCATCCATGTTCATTGTAGCAATGGTCATCACATCATATAGTCATAAAGTACTAATGTATAAATGATACACCACTCATCCAGGAATGCATTGTCCATAATTCCAACCCTCACTCCTATACCTGCTTGCATGACCCATATATGATTCAAACCTAGTTTTCTGTTGCTGTGGATGTCCATACACGCACGCACACACATATATGCACGCATGCATACACCAACATGCACATACACATACATCTATGATACATTCAATGTCAATTTAATGCATATTTTGTAGTCTGTAAGAATTAATAAGTCTGATAAAGATGGGTTACTATTGGTTACTATTGTTACAATGGACCTTTCCAAGTTTATCCATCCATCATATGACATCATAATCAACTAAGTGACGTGTATGCAGACATCATAATCATGATGTCATGAAGGATTCGAAATAGTTCGTCTTTAACGCCTAATAGTCTGACACGTACGAATTGTGTCTTTACCATTTAATAAACATTCTGTTGAATATTTTGCAATTAATTTGACTTGACGCTGTTGCTGCCAAAGTTAATTTGACTGGACGCTGTTGCTGCCATTGGCAACAACGGTGCCCGGTCAAATTAGATTCAAAATTTGAACAGCTTACCTGTATAGTTTACTGGAAATTGGTAGTTAGGGAGTTCAGGGGTCGAGCGATCCCAACACTGACGAGGTATGGTGGAGCTTAGCTAGAGATTGGCGGGGTAAAGCTAAAACTGGAAAGTTCCATTGTCTTTACTGTCAAACTGGCGATGGTGCACACACAATGGAACTTAATGTTGACATACAGGGCATGGTTATGATACAACTATTTAGTTATAGGCTTAAATATCAAAAAGTATGTGGAGAATTATGAGGTTCACTGACCACCACCCGTTCAATGACCTTCATCTATGATCTTTTGACCCCAAATCAGTGAGGTCGTTCAGGACCCCACAGACAACTTCTCATCCACGATCCCTTCAGTAGAAAGCTAGTTATACCAGGCAGGCGGGCAGGCCTGCAGACATATTACAAAAAATTTGACAGACCGAGCGACTGATGGACTAACAAACCAACGTATACTAGTTGTGAGTCGCAGCTAAAATCTCTGTTTGCGGACCAAGAGAAAATTTTTTTTTTAAAAAGATTTACCACTGAAATAACTGGCTCGATAATTGGGCCAGGTATTCCAGAGATAAATTGTCAAAAATAGTGATCTCTTAGCTTGTAAATGGACATTCCCTAAGTGAAAACATTGATTTTCTTGATAAATCATGACCATTAAAAGATTACAGAGCTTTATAGTCATCATATTCTGCATTTTGAATGGCCAGTAAGCGATTATTTAGTCAGTTATTAAAATTGAAATATTACAATATTCTAGTTACCAATTGTATTCAAATTTCAAAGTTATATGTAATATTCTTTTTATTACAGTGTATTACATATTTATTTAATATAAAGATCTGTTTAACCCGGATCACTCTGATGTCAATATTCTATCTTTTACTGTGTCAATGGCAAAGAAGAAGTGCACATTTTTCAATAATGTTGGTGGAGGATGTTGCTGGGTCTTCCACCAAATTTATGGAAAAATGAACGTCAGTTCACCTTTTAATTAATTAGAAAATTTTTTACTTCGTGGTAAGGATTAAAAACAAGTTATATTAATACTTTTCTGATGTCATTCTTAATTTAATTAAGTGCCCTTAAAAGTTCACACAATATACTTATTTTATGAATGTTCCTGAAAACTTCAGTTGTGCTCCATGGTCATGAACATTAATAAAAATCATTTTTTAAATCATTACGACACAGAATTAGAAATTGGAAGCTACATAAATTTGCATAAGATTGTTGAGTGCATCATTAGCTGATAGCCAATTCATGAATCTAGTTTCTGAGTCAATCATATGATGTCATAATCAGCTACGTGACATCTAGACTGACGTCATAATCGATTACTTCATGAATGACTCAATTTAAACTCTTAAGTGGTTAATAGTCTGTCCTGTACGAATTATGTCTACTATTTAATAAACATTCGGTTGAATATTTTGAAACTAATTTGATTGAGCGCTGTTGCGGCCATAGGCACTCTGTCATATTGGTTTCAAAATAGTCAACAGCTTACCTGTATAGTTTTCTGGAAATTGAGATTCAGAGAGTGGAGAGATTGATCAATCCCAACACGGGCGAAGCGTGAGTGGAACATAACTAGAGATGGGCGGGGCGTAGCTCAAACTGGATTCATCCATTACATTTATTATAAATTATGAATATTCTGTGTGTTTTCAAAATTACTTTTCGTAAGCAAATGCTTTATTATATTCTCACGAAACATTTCAGAAATCCCTGCTGGAACACCTCAAGAGGTGCGCATTATTTTATCTACGGGGACTAGACCAGCTGAGGCCAAGTTTTACATCACAGCACCTAGCGGGCAGAAAGCTGAATTACCTGTAGAACAAGCACCTCATGGATATACGATTAAATTTGCATTGGATGTCCCTGGCAAATATGTCATCAACATAGTGTATGCTGGGGCAGAGGTTCCACAAACACCATTCAATGTCGAAGTTATTGCTTCTCTTGATGTCAGTCAAGTACGCGTTGAAGGACTAAAACCAAGTAAGTCATTCTCAATAGATGTTTTCTCATTTATGATGTTAGAAAATTATATGTCCATGCTGTAGAACAGGAAAGCAGAAGGCAGATCTGTGCGTGCGTGCGTGTGTGCTTGCAGACGAGCGAGCATGCGTGCCTGCATGTATGCCTTCATATATGTGCCGTGCATGCTTGCATGTGTATATATGAAGCGATGGCTTTGAAATTTTGAGGATTTATTGGACAATGCCCTATCTCAATTTACTGATGAAGATACCAATTCTGACTGGCTAGAGGAATTTACCTTGCTCTGACCCTCTAGACTATCCATATATCATGTATTAATATGAGAAGCGGGGTACACACAGGACATGGACATCTTAGAATGTCATGGCCTCTGGGAACTTAGAATCAGAATCCAGAAATCTTAGAAAATCTAATGTTTTCTCATAGCCAGTAATAGGTCATGGAAAAGTTATGGAAAGTCAAACCTTTGAACCGTAAAGTTCTATCATATCTATTTCAAGACTGGCTATTGAATATTTTGAAATGAATTTCGCTAGATGCTACTGCACTTGGGGTACCAGCTCCCAGTCCAATTCCTTTAAAAAAATTCAACAGAATATTTATTGGATCATCTGCCATAAAAGGCCCAGCAACTTATGCCATAGAAACTGTCCATAGTCTGCTTGTCATTTGTTGTCTGTCAACTTTGTCTAGTAAATGATTTCTCAAGAGCAACTTGGCTGTTTATCCTCACACATTAAAAAAACGGAGGAGATATTGCCATCCATCTGTCCATGCATCTATCTCCTCCGAAACTGTTTGTTGGAATTCAAACCAATTTGTTATGTGAGCTGCCCATATGATTGGAGACTTCAAGACAAGATTTTCATTAGGCTCCACACCCTAGGTGGGTGTAGGGGCAGGGTGGAGGCGTGGTGGTGGGGGGATGGTGTCCGCCAGAAAGCCAAAGTTGCAGATTGTGAGACAAATTTTACCCTAGGCTCCAACCCTGGGCTTGGGTTGGGGTATGGTTGTGGTGTTACTGCAGAACGTCAAAGATGGTGAAAGCATGGTCCCATACACTGCATTCTATTTTCAATTAAGTTTTCTAGAAAGCATTATGGCAGAAAGATCCATGTTTGTTTAAGTGGAGCTGATTGGTCAATTTCACTCAATGTATGCACTTGTTTTAACGTTTTATTTCAGAAATCCCGGTCAAAGTTCCACATGAGATCCAGATTTTGCCAGCACCTGGAATGCCACGTTCCGAAACCAAGGTTCTTATTACCTCCCCTAGTGGTCAAACTGCCGAAATCCCGACATCTGAAATCCCTAATGGTTACACGAGCACATTTGCTTTGGACCAGCCAGGAACCTATACTCTCAATGTGAAATATGCTGGCAAAGAAGTGCCACAGACACCATACACATTTGAAGTTATCGTTGAAGTTGATGTTAGTCAGGTCAGAGTTGAAGGACTCAAACCAAGTAAGTGTAGAGCCGTCAATAACCGTCAATGATTTTGTGTTATCTACATTGCTGTTACAGTTGTGAAGATAACTGTTGCTATTTTAAGCTTAACTTTTGTTATGGTAACAATATCACATTGTCAGCAACTGAAGAACCATCAAATAAATGCTCCCTTGTGTCATCTATATTTCAAACTTCTGCAGGAGAGGTGGAGGGGGGAATAAAACTACCAGACCATGCCCCATATATGCCCCATATACCGTGCCACCCAACCCTTGCTTTTCCTGAAGATGCCCTTGAGATTAGGGATGTTTTTCTCTGGTTCTCACATTGGATGTGCTCCGTTAATTAAAATTCCTGGATTTTATCTTTTATACTAAACCAAGTTTATGAAGGAAGAATTAATTGTGCTTTTCAGAAATCCCGATCAAAGTTCCACATGAGATCAAGATTTTGCTAGCACCTGGAATGCCACGTGCCGAAGCCAAGGTTCTTATTACCTCCCCTAGTGGTCAAACTGCCGAAATCCCGACATCTGAAATCCCTGATGGCTACACGAGCACATTTGCTTTGGACCAGCCAGGAACCTATACTCTTAATGTGCAGTATGCGGGCGTAGAGGTGCCACAGACACCATACACATTTGAAGCTATTGTAGATATTGACGTTAGTCAGGTCAAAATTGAAGGACTCAAACCAAGTAAGTGTGTTATCTATAAATACTTGTTGCTATTGTAAAGTTAAATGTTGCTATTTAAAGCAAATTATTTCTATATAAGGGTTCTTGTATGACCATGAACTCATACAATTTTTTGGATAATTCTCGAAAATTGAATTTTACAGGAAAAGCCATTAATCGTTCAGGAAAAACATTGAATATTGGCACCACTTATTAGCTCACCGGGCCAGAAGGGCCAAGTGAGCTTATTCCATGGTGACCGTCCATTGTCCATCCATCCATTGTCCGTCAACTTTTTCTTTAAACAAGTTCATGAGAACCACTAGGCCGATTTCAATTATATTTGGCAGAAAGCCTCCGTAGGGCATAAGGATCCCAGTTTGTGCAATGAAGTTGATTGGCCAGTGGCTATCCTGAAACCGCTTGGTGGATGAGTTAAAAACTCATGAAATATCATTTAGGGCAAAAGCTGGACTATGGTTGTTCAAGCAAACTTTATGGCCAAATTGTTGGATGACCTAGTTTTAATGAAATGATTTCTCCTGAGCTGCTGAATGGATTGTGCCAAAACGTGGTCGATATGACTAGGGACTAATGGCCATTAAAGTTTGTTCAAAAGAAGTTGATAGGTAAAAAAAATGTCTACCGTGGAAAAATCAAAATGGGGCATGTTTGGTGGCCATATTCGATTTTTTTTATTTGATGGATTTTGAAGACGAAATTGGTTTTATATAGTTTTTTGTGTAGGCTGATTTAAAATTTCCACATTCCAAACTGTCAGATAAACAGTATGACAGCCATCTTGGATCTTTTTCCCACCAAAAGCTCCATGCTTAAGCAAGCAGTAATTTAAACTGACTTCTCGAGAACCACTCCCGATTTCAATTATATTTGGCAGGAAACATCTGTAGGGCATAGAGATCTATGTTTGTTGAAAGGAAGCTAATTTGGGTAGCTGCCATTTTGGATTTTGCCCGATTTCTAGAAACCTCTAAAAATCTTTTCAGAAATCACTTAGGGGATTGATTCAAAACTCATGAAATATCCTCTAAGGCAAGAGCTGAACCAAGTTTGTTAAGAGGACTTGATTGGTTGATTGGCCGAATGTTTTGGTGGCCATCTTGGACGACTTCGACAGTACTAGTAAACAGATCAGGCTGAAATTTTGGAGATATAATTAGGGACCAATGGCCATTAAAGTGTATCCATGGAAAGTTGATGCATAAAAAATCCCCATCCAGAAATGAATACTGCTAATTTATCTATAAGTCAAATGTGGTGGATAATCGGTAGTTGAAGCTACATCAAGTGTCATTCAATTCAACTCATCTTCAAATGTGATGTAGAGGATGATTAACTCTTACACGAGGCTTAGTGTCTGTACTGAGTCACTCGCAGCTGTCATGAGCTGCTTAACTGTGACACAATGCTTTCTGTCTACTGAGTCACTCGCAGCTGTCCTGAGCTGCTTAACTCTTACACGAGGCTTAGTGTCTGGACTTAGTCACTCGCAGCTGTTGTGAGCTGCTCAACTGTGACACGATGCTTTCTGTATGGACTGAGTCACTCGCAGCTGTCGTGAGCTGCTTAACTGTGACATGATGCTTTCTGTCTGTACTGAGTCACTCGCAGCTGTCGTGAGCTGCTTAACTGTGACACAATGCTTTCTTTCTGTGCTGAGTCACTCGCAGCTGTCGTGAGCTGTTTAACTGTGACACGATGCTTTCTGTCTGTGCTGAGTCACTCCCAGCTGTCATGGGCTGCTTAACCCTTACACGAGGCTTACTGTCTGTACTGAGTCACTCGCAGCTGTCATGGGCGGCTTAACCCTTACACGAGGCTTAGTGTCTGTACTGAGTCACTCGCAGCTGTCGTGAGCTGCTTTACCCGTACACGATGCTTTCTGTCTGTACTGAGTCACTCGCAGCTGTCGTGAGCTGCTTAACCCGTACACGATGCTTTCTGTCTGTACTGAGTCACTCGCAGCTGTCGTGAGCTGCTTAACTCTTACACGAGGCTTACTGTCTGTACTGAGTCCCGCGCAGCTGTCATGGGCTGTTTAACCCTTACACAAGGTTTACTGTCTGTACTGTGTCACTCGCAGCTGTTGTGAGCTGCTTTACCCTTACACGATGCTTTCTGTCTGTACTGAGTCACTCGCAGCTGTCATGGGCTATTTAACCCTTACACGAGCTTACTGTCTGTACTGTGTCACTCGCAGCTGTCGTGAGCTGCTTAACCCTTACACGAGGCTTACTGTCTGTACTTAGTCACTCGCAGCTGATGTGAGCTGCTTAACCCTTACACGAGGCTTACTGTCTGTACTGAGTCATTCGCAGCTGTCGTGAGCTGCTTAACCCTTACACGAGGCTTACTGTCTGTACTGAGTCACTCGCAGCTGATGTGATCTGCTTAACCCTTACACGAGGCTTACTGTCTGTACTGAGTGACTCGCAGCTGTTGTGAGCTGTTTAACTCTTACATGATGCTTTCTGTCTACTGAGGCACTCGCAGCTGTCGTGAGCTGCTTAAATCTTACATGATGCTTTCTGTCTACTGAGGCACTCGCAGCTGTCGTAAGCTGCTTAACTGGTACTCGAGGCTTTCTGTCTACTGAGGCACTCGCAGCTGTCGTGAGCTGCTTAACTCTTACATAATGCTTTCTGTCTACTGAGGCACGCGCAGCTGTCGTAAGCTGCTTAACTGGTACTCGAGGCTTTCTGTCTACTGATGCACTCGTAGCTGTACTGAGCTGCTTAACTGGTACTCAAGGCTTTCTGTCTACTGAGTCACTCGCAGCTGTCGTGAGCTGCTTAACGGGTACTCGAGGCTCTGTCTACTGAGGCACTCGTAGCTGTACTGAGCTGCTTAACTGGTACTCGAGGCTTTCTGTCTACTGAGGCACTCGCAGATGTACTGAGCTGCTTAACTCTTACACAAGGTTTTCTCTGTGTCCTGAGTCACTCGCATGGGGTGTGGTTAACCCATTAATGATTAAGCCACCTACCTACTATAGTGCTTTTGAGAAATGTCCACGGTTTTTATTCAATAAGAATTTAATTAATAATCTTTTGTTAAAAGTGATTACAACCATAGATAAATATGATTTGTTTATCTTTAAGAGTTGCTTGCACCCCGTGTACAATGTGATAACATAAGATCTAGATCTGCCTTAACATACTGTATCAGACCATCACCTATACGATATCATACCAGATCAGAAAAATCCTTATTTCACGACGCAGGTGGGACACAGACCGTCTAGATTTATAATATTCTGTGCTATATATCATTTTTGTCCGTCGATAGGAAAAGGAAGGTTACCTTTTCTGGTAGTGTCATAATGGGTGTAATATCATTAGCTTTTTCATCAGCATTCAGTACTTTACAGACTTTCTCAGTTCCATACAGGGATGTAATCTTCATCATTAGCATTATTATCCAGTACTTTACAGACTTTCTCAGTCCCATACAGGGATGTAATCTTCGTCATTAGCATTATTATTCAACACTTTACAGACTTTCTCAGTCCCATACAGGGATGTAATCTTCGTCATTAGAAATATTATTCAGTAATTTATAGACTTTCTTAGTCCCATACAGGGATGTAATCTTCGTCATTAGAAATATTATTTTAGGGAAGCTTTCTTACTTATTTTCCACAATTTTGGCTGAAGCTGTATTAAAATGTTTCATTATCAACAATCGCTATTCAGATTTTAAAGAAACTTTGTGTGTTTGGGCAACCTGCTCCATGCCGGGATATGTGAGACATGGCACACTTTACAGTATTCCTGTATGAATGAAGAAGTTATTTTGTTTCTCAGAAATCCCGATCAAAGTTCCACATGAAATCAAGATCCTACCAGCTCCTGGGATGCCTCGTGCTGAAGCCAAGGTTCTTATTACCTCGCCTAGTGGTCAAACTGCCGAAATCCCGACATCCGAAATCCCTGATGGCTATGCAAGCACCTTTGCTTTGGACCAGCCAGGAACCTATACCCTAAATGTTGAATATGCCGGCAAAGAAGTGCCACAGACGCCGTTCACATTTGAAGCTATTGTCGGAATTGATGTTACTCAGGTCAAAATTGAAGGACTTGAACCAAGTAAGTGTAGATGATCTCGGTTGAGCTGGGGGTTGGGTGAGTTAGGCAATTTCTACATTGCATAAGAAATCAGGTTACTATACTACACAAAGCTGTTGTTATCCGAAAAATGTGAAATCAAGTAATAGTTTTGCAAGCACTAGCTGAAGATATGTATCCAGGGAAATGGATAATCATACTATTTATTATATACAGTACATGTTAAGATAGACAGGGAGAGAAATTGAATAAAGATGACACAAAACAAAATCTAGACAAAAGAAGAACAAAAAGACTTCCGCTTTTCACATTTGAAGCTATTGTCGGAATTGATGTTACTCAGGACAAAAGAAGAACAAAAAGACTTCCGCTTTTGTTTCGCTTTAGGGTTTTTTTCATTGCTTCATCTCTACTCCATCTTTGTTTTGTTACTGTACCATTGTTTTCACCAGTACAATGTAATGTTTTTAAGTTAGCGTAATTAACTGTAGGAAAGGAGCTTAAGTTACCTTTATAAACAAATAAATTTCTTTACTTCAGAAATCCCGGCTAAATCACCACATCAGATCAGGATTCTACCCGCTGCTGGTATTCCTCGTGCTGGGGTTAAAGTGTTTATTATTGCACCAAATGGACAGAAAGCAGAAATACCAACATCGGAGATACCTGAAGGGTATACAAGTACATTTGCACTGGATCAACCTGGAAAGTACACTCTCGATGTACTGTATGGTGACACCGAAGTACCACAGACACCGTACATCTTTGAGGTGGTGCCCCGTGTCAGTGAGGTGCCTGTTGTCATCGAAGGATTACAACCAAGTAAGATTTTGGAGATTAAAATTTCAAGCAGAACTGGTCTCTGCTACTGATTTCAAATGACAAGGGTTTGAGTATGAATAAGGGTAAAAAAATTTAACAAACTATTATTTAACAAAATGTTGTAATGTTAAATTGTGAATCTTTTATTTTAATGTTTTCCTGATTTCATTATACCTACCCAATATATATGATAGTCTCAATTGATTGTTAATCTAAATATTCTGATCGTCAAAACAATCAGTTTCCAATCCTCAGTCTGACACACATACTGGCCAAAATGTTTGTGATGTCATCATCCAAAGCTCTCATTGATGACATATTGATATGTACAAGCTAACCTTGTGTAATGTCTGTATGTTCCTCATGATTTAATATAGCATTACCCAGAATTCTCTATGTTTGCTCTGTCATAATGGCGGACTGTCTAAATGATTTCATTTGTCATTGATGTAGGTATGTCATAGTTTACTTTAGAACCATTTCTGTTAGTGAATTGATATTCAACATCTTCATCACCTTTCAACCTTCGCTTAAAGAATAACAATAACTATGAAAAAGGTATGGCATATAGGATAATAGTCAGTATTCCTCCAGACATGCATGTTAATACTAATTTCCCCGTGATTATTTTTCAGAGATCCCCACAAAGACTCCACATGAAATCAAGATCATCACACCAGTGGGAGAGCCTAAGAAGCCGACAGCCGTAAAGATAACGAACCCAAGTGGTCAAAAAGCAGAACTGCCGACAACAGAGGTTCCAGAAGGCTTTGTCAGTACTTTTGCACTGGATGAACCAGGTCCTTACACCCTTAATGTAGAGTATGACGGGTCTGAAGTGCCACAAACACCATACAAGTTTGATGCGGTTCCTTCTGCTGGCGCAAGCAATGTTAAAGTGGAAGGATTGCAGCCAAGTAAGTACAAATGGACAAATTATTGTGATATACCTTTTGATGGTCAAGCTGGCCAAAACCCGCCTCTGCACCGGTGCCGAGAACTGTCAGTTAGTAAGCTTAGAGATGACCATTTAAAAAGATTTATGACAGGAATAACTGGGTAGGTAACTGAGTCAGTCATTCCAGTGATAAATTATTTTTAAATAGTCGTGTCCTGCAAATGCTTATTTTCTTGAGCATTTCTAATCCATGAAGGGTTACCCATTTCAATGCTGAAATCATGGTGTTTCTCCCTTCAGAACATGCATGCAGGGAAGCTCAGGAATATCATTATCGCGATACTAATTTTAGTTGACATTGCTGCGTTAGACATCAGTCAATTAACCCGTACCACTCTGATGTTAATATTCTATCTTTTACTGTATCAATAGCAAAGAGCCTGGTGTACAATTTTGGTGGAAAATGTTGCTGTCTCCGACAGCACCATTTCCCACCAAGTTTGTGGAAGTTCATCTTTTAATTTAATTTGAAAATTTAAAGCGATGCTAATCTCATCTCAAATGTTATACTACTCCGATAGATTATGGTTTATAGATTCCAGATCATTCATATCCTGTCACATTCCTGTTTCTGTATCACAATTATCTGCTTTGCAATATTGCGTAAATGTTGAACAGTGATCGCCACCATTTTGTCTCCTCAAGCGATAGTGTGTGATGTCATGTAAGTGCCAATGCATTAGTCTTTAATATGTAATATTCATCGCGTTGAATATTTTGAAACTAATTTGACGGGAAGTTGTTGTTAATATTCTATCTTTTACTGTGCAAAGAACCTGGCGTACAATTTTCAACAATTTTGGCGGAAGATGTTGCTGTCTACGACAGCACCATCTCCCACCAAATTTGTGGAAGTTCATCTTTTAATTTAATTTGAAAAATTTTGACATCAGAGTGGTAAGGGTTAAAGCAATAACCTCTATTCAAACTGAAGTTTAAAATATTGAGAATATCATGTTTTACATCATCAGGAACTTAGTGTATTTGATATGAAGTTTAATGTGTCAAAGGTCAAGTCAGAAACTATGATTTTGCACTGGTTTTGACTAGTGGCTATTTGCAGGTCAAGAGATTATTTTTTTTAATATTTCATTGCCAGGATCAATATCCGAGCGAGTCGCTCCAGTCTTTAATTTTAGGAAATTTTCTCATGGCCTGCAAAGGGCTATTCACTAAGCAAATGTGTTGAGCTCTACATCTGAATTTTATATGAATTTAGAATTTAATAAACAAGCTGTTGAATATTTTGAAATTAATTTAACTAGAAGATGCTTGTGGAAGCAACAGCTCCCAATCAAATTATTTCCAAACGTACCACAGGAGTTCAAAGTGGTCGGAGCGTAGCTAGAAATCGGCGGGGCATGGCTAGAAATTGATGTCTGTATTGTACTTCAAGATATTATGAATGCCTTACTGGCCTGTTGTGGACTCTGTCATATGTGCCTGCACATATACCACAAACTCTTGTATTGCCGTACAGTCATCTCTTCGTAAGGCATGCAATGTCATCTTGAACAGGGAACCAGTCCATTTGCTTTCCTGATAAGATTTGTTTCTGATAAATAAATTGAGACTTTTTTGAAGAGATAATGTGGTTCTTAACTGTGTCACTGCTACAAGCCACCAGCCGATTATTTCAATGATAAAAAACTCCTGACTTACTGAATATTTTGAAAACAATTTTGACTGAAAGATGTTGGTGGATTAGCCACTAACAACTTTCAGTGAAATTATTTTCAAATTATTTAGCCGGTCCACAGATATAACCCTTAGAATATGTCATGTGCAAAATCCCATCTGTCAGACGGTTAAGGGACCCAGGATAGAAGAGCAATAGATGTTCAATTATGCATTTACTGAATATAATTTGTGCATAAATCAGGCTTATCGAATCGTAATACAATGCCCATCTCCATGTTATACCATGCCATGCCATACCTTGACTTACACAATAGCATACCATAACACATATATACCGATATGTATGTGTGATATCCGGAAAAACAAAAGAAATCATCTTCGACATTCAGGATGCTTACTGAATCTTCACTATAGTATTTGTGTGATGTTATACTGCGCTCTGCGGCTCACGTAGTTTGACAAAATCTGGGAGCTGCAAACAATGTTTCTTCTTCTTTGGCCAATGCTTCTTGTTCTCAGCGAGACTCCTTCACTCCCTCAGGCTCTTCCTGGTCGTCAGTGTACCCAGTGCGGCTACATCGGTACGTATCACACTTAGTAGGTTTGTGCAGTGGCATCCTCTAGAGCTTGGTAGAGATTTAGTGTACTAGATTTTGGTTTACTAATTACTATTATTAATTAATTAATATTTAAAATAAGTAGATCAATTTATTATAACCTTTACACTTGTAGAGATACCTGTGAAGAAACCACATGTCATCAAGATTGTCGCACCTGTTGATGAGAAGAAGAAAGCGCCTGCTAGCGTGACACTGACCGCGCCTAATGGCCAGAAAGCGAATCTTCCAACATCAGAATGCCCGGATGGCTATGATAGCACCTTCGCCTTGGATGAGCCAGGACCATATGTACTCAATGTTACTTATGATAATGAGGAGGTACCTCAGACACCGTATAGCTTTGAGGCAGTACCGAAGACTGACGCTAGTGCTGTCACAGTCGAAGGATTGGAACCAAGTAAGTTTTGGCTGGTCAGTTGGATGTCTATTGACCCCTCTCGTGTCCACAGCGCCTCAAAGTGCTCAAAATGTTACTCATATCAATTAAGCCTTGAATGCTCAAGATTTTTCAAGAAAATAATAAGTTTTTCATGCCACGGGAAGACTATTTTTGTAAATTTAACACTAAAATTTGCAAAAATAGCTTTCCGCTGTCCTCCAAAGGGACATTTCCCCAAGACAAATGAATAATAGTAAAAGTAAACACAAGCTTTTGCATAGGCAATGTCCATTTGTAGGCCAAGAGAAGGCTATTTTTGAAAATTTATCACTGGAATGATTCCAGTGGTAAATTAAAAAAAATATTTTTGTCTTGACCTGCAAGTTAACATTCTTCAAGAGCACTGCAGACGCCGTGTTTGTCCAGCTTGGTCAGTAATGTGTTAAGGTGACAAAAGAGGAGTTAATGACCATATGTCCATTCATTAGCACTTCATCCTCTTACATGTCTTTGTCAATGGAGGGATCTTATCTGTCACTCAACTATCTGACACCATAATCAAAATACGTCACTTGTTACCTGACGCCACAATCTAATGCTGGAGGTTCTACACAAAAGGGGAAATGTTTGAAAGTAATTGTCTGAATTGCATGTCGATAGTGAATTTAGTAAATATTCTATTGAACATTTTGAAACTAATTTGACTTGGTCCTGTTGCCAACAACAGGTGCCTGTCAAATTAGTTTCAAAATATTTTTAAAACTAATTTGACTTCGAGCTGTTGCTGTCATATGTAGCAACAACTCCCAGTCAAATTAGTTACAAAATATTCAACAGCGTACCTACCATATGTAGTTACCTTGATGTTGAGACTGCACTATCATTGTATCCAATCTAGCATACACAAAATGAATTTCAAATTTTTCCCATATGTTTTAATTGGGTTTTTTCAATGGACATGAAAATCATCAGGTCTTATCCTGTCTCAGTAAAATGAAAGATCTTTACTCTGCATATGCCAGTGTTATGATATCAACACGTACCCTCAACTCATATGTACTTACACATGTATTCATATGTGGACACATGCCATGAATACAATTAAATCTTATTGCAATATTTTCTTAGGCAAGTTTGTTTTGTTTATATTTTAACATTACATTTAGTTTTGAAATGAGTGAATATCATGACAATGATTACCCTCACCCTGTGGTGACGAATTGAAATATGTATGTCTGTAATGTTTTATTGCCGTCTTTAACCCTTAAATCTTTTCAAGAAAATTTCAATTTGAGCAGACCAAGAGAAAACCTTTTTTGAAAATTGACCACTGGCATGACTGGCTCGGTTATCGAGCCAGGCATTCCAGTTGTAAATTTTCATGAATTGTCTTCTCTTGGTCTGCAAGTTGACAATTCTCAGGACCACTGCGGAGGCCATTTTTGACCGATATGTATGTTAGAGGGTTAAGCGTGCAAACTTTGAACGTGAGTGACAGGTGTATTTTTAAAATCTACCAAATTCTTCTTTCAGAGATTCCCGTCAAAAAGCCACACAAAATTACCGTCATTGTTCCTGAGGGAATCCCGAAGGCTCCTATCACGGTATCAATCGTGTCCCCTAGTGGACAGAAGGCTGAAATTCCATCTACTGAGACGCCTGAAGGAAATGTGAGCATCTTTGCGCTGGATACGCCAGGCAAATATGCACTCGAGGTTACTTATGGTGGTGAAGCTGTGCCGCAAACACCATACAGCTTTGAAGTGATGCCCACTAACAAAGCACCTAACGTTAAGGTGGAAGGACTCAAACCACGTATGTAACAGTTGATCATGAACTCACCAGATTACAGTGGAATCAATAGCTAGCTATGTTAGCTCTGTACACTTTCAGGGTTAGAAATGTGGCCAACCTATGATGCCATTTCATACATTTTCAGGTTGCCCGCCACAGATTAAGGTTGCCCGTATATGTTAAGCTAAATGACAATGAAAATTAGAATCGCTATTGCTTTGTCAAATTCTGAAGAATGGCCACAATTATTCAGAAATGGCATTAAGCATACTGATTACTCTTTCTAATAATTAAATAAATAAATGCCTTAAAATTAAGAGTTTGTCTGCAGGTATCAAACACACAGTATAATACTATTAGTTTGAGTATTTATCATGTTTGCCACGTGTACCATTAAAAGCCAAAGTTTAGTTGCCCTTTTGAAAATCAGGTTGCCCTGGGCAACAGGGCAAATGGGCATTTCGATGCCTGACTTTTTACATGAATTTTTAATTGAGTTGAAATTTTGGAACTTGAAATTTCAAGGTAAACTGTTGACTATTTCGAAACTAATTTGCGAACTTTTGCTGTCTATGGCAAGAACAGCTTCCAACCAAATTAATTTCAAAATATTTAACAGAATGTTTATTGAATTAAAATTCATCCAAGACACAATTTACACTTTTGTGAAACCTGTGTAATTATTATTGAGATGTCAGCTAATAAGTGACGTAATTTATTATAAC
This sequence comes from Chaetoderma sp. LZ-2023a, assembly GCA_034401795.1. Classification (NCBI taxonomy): domain Eukaryota; kingdom Metazoa; phylum Mollusca; class Caudofoveata; order Chaetodermatida; family Chaetodermatidae; genus Chaetoderma; species Chaetoderma sp. LZ-2023a. Next base: position 133,664,105 of record CM067371.1, on the reverse strand, counting down.
GTGAGATAATCGACTGACAGATTGGATCCTTATATTCAAGTGTGCTCACCAGACCATCTGTGTTTTACACCCAAAAATAGGTGGTTCTTTTAGACATGTGGTCAAAAGACCAGCTCTCAAAGAACCACCAACTTGAGGATCCAAAAGCATATCCTATAGCAGTTAGCATGATGTACTAAGAGACCGCCATTGTTTGTGTCCCATAAGGTGGTCACTAGGCTTGCACAATTACATGATTAAATCAAAAATCACGATTATGTTTTAAATCATGAATTTATATGATTAAAAACTAAATAATCGTGAATATTTTCTATTGCATAAAATATTTTAAAACCTATCTTTCAATTACTTTTTAATGCGATTGGTCGTGAAAAATGACATTTTGCTTATTGAATGTATGTCCATTTGCAGGGCAAGAGAGACTATTTTTAAAAATGTATTACATGAATGCCTGGCTCGATCGAGCCAGGCATTCCAGTAATACATTTTCAAAAATAGTCTCTTGGCCTGCAAATAGACCTTTCTAAACACCTGCAATTTCCGTCATTGATTTGTTTTTATGACTCGGTAATTTGTATCCAAGCGGATTAATCGAGTAATCACGATTATTTTTTAATAATCAATCGCGATCAGTCACCGCAATAATCGCACAAGCCTAGTGGTCACTTAAGACAGGTTTTACTGTATCTGAAACTTGCTTATAATTAATTTAATCAGACTACAGTCTGTTTTATTTTGAGACAAATTTAATCGGACTTAAGATTTAAATTTACTAAATAGTGTTATAAATAGCATAAAATTATATCAGCATTTGGTATGATATTTCTCAAATAAACTATGCTACTTTTCTTTTTATAAAGAAATATGGTATTTTTTATCATAATTCTCCCTTTCTACGTAGCATTGTGTTCTTGGTTTTATGACACAGTACTAAATTATAGCAGATCTGGTATGTTTTGGTGTGACCTGATAAAAATGACTACAAACTGTAGGTAGCATGTATGTGAACGTAAAATTAACACTCCGCACTCTGGCATGGTGGTGATCAAGTACAAGACAGAAAATAAACACAGGGTCTTATGTGGGTAAAAAAGGGTGTGGTACCAGGCTGATGGAATCAATGTATGCAACAGCGTGTGTTCATGAGGTGGAAAGAGGTTGGTAGGTGATTGAGTAATACCTCTCCTGGTGTTAACCTTTACCATGTCATAATTGTGAGATTGTGACAAGCGGTATAAATGTTTGGGCAAGATTGGGCACAAAAGGATCATTGAATCTAATTAATCTTTATCAATAAGAAATTAATATTGACTATTATTGTGTGCTATATATTTTTAGAAATGGCAGCAAAATGTCCTCATGAAATCAAAATTCTGCCTGAAGCCGGATCGCCGAAGGAACACGCACGCGTGTCGCTCACAAATCCTAAAGGCGAAACTGAGGATGTGCCGACCTCTGCGACTCCTGAAGGTTACACCAGTTCATTCTCGCCTCAAGAGACAGGTCCATACACGCTGGATGTCATCTATGGTGGGGAAGAAGTGCAACAGACTCCATATAAATTTGAAGCTGTGCCTGGGACAGGAGCTGATGCTGTTCGTATAGAAGGACTTCAGCCAAGTAAGATACTTGCCTATTTGTGAAAATGATAGTAATACATGCACTATATCGGCGCTAAATAGGATAAATTAACACATTGCTCACTGGTAATGAACTACTAGCCTGTGCAAACATGAAATACCAGTATTGTGTTTCATTTTCTAAATTGTAATGCAGCTAAGTTGTTTACTATTATGGGAACATGTTGCTACCTTGCTGAAGGACCAACTGACCGATGGACATGGTGGTTTATTGAGCTGCTACCCGCTAAATCAGTATGGGATCAGTGATGCGTTGACTAACATTAATGCATTCAATATAGTAAAGAGGATAGTAAAGAGGGTAGTGCTATTGTCTTATCACCGTAAACCTTTAATTAGAAAAATCATTCTCTTCATTCCAGATTCTTTATGGTCATCAAATTTAATAAATAAAAAGAAACAGTAGTCCAGGGAAAATTAAATTTTTCATCTTTTTTGTTATTTGATAAAAAATGTAATGATTGATTGATTGATTTCAAAATTTTAACAGCAAATCTATTAAATTGAAAATGAAGTTACGAATTCGACCTTTTATCTTCAAAGTACAAGTCTTAATTCTGTGTATTTGCATCTATTTATAGAGATTCCTGTTAAATCTCCGCATGAGATCAAGATTCTAACACCGATATCTGAAGCCAAAGCACCTACAGAGGTCACGCTCACTGCACCAAGCGGTACCGTATCAACGGTTCCTGTAACACCCATTCCTGCAGGGTATGACTGTAAATTTGCTATTGCTCAACCCGGTCCATATGTGCTGGATGTTAAATATGATGACAAAGAGGTACCGCAGACACCATATAAGTTTGAAGCAGTTCCATTGTCCGGAGCAAACTCTGTCCGCGTGGAAGGATTAGAACCAAGTAAGTCACAGCTATGAATAAGTCATTGTCTTGTTTTGAAAACAATTTTATCATATGAACAAGCCTCTGGACTTGTTTAATAATAGCATTAGAATCAGAATTTCTTGTCACTTGAAATTATGCGTAGTGAGATACCAGTCAGCATGGACGATGCTGATTGGGTCTATTAAAAATGGATTGAATGAGATTCTCACTCCCACGCATAGGTTGAAGATGTCGCAGGTTCATGTGGAAGCACTACGATGGCATCATCATATGACAGGAAGATGTGTTTCTGTTACCATGAGGTGTTTTGGTTTCGTGGTAGGCATCTTGTGGGAGCGGTATAATGGAGTGGAGATGAACAATGGTGCCATTGATCCCATAACACATTTTGGTCAGCATACCACATCGTGCAACACAAACTGTAGCGTGTAGGTCTTTGTTAAATTTACAATTTAATAAACATTCTGTTGAATACTTTGACAAATTTATCACTGACATGCCTGGCTCCGTATAACCACACCAGTCATTCTATTGATAAATTTTGTAAAGTAGCTTTAACGTTAAATGTAAGCAAGTTTGAGATTCTATATTTTACTGAAAGTTGTTGCTGTCTGTGGCAATAGCAAACTTGAGATAGACCTTTAATGGTCAAATTTGATATAAAAAATCAAAACATTTACTTATTGAATCTCCATTTGCAGGCTAAAGAAGAGTATTTTTGGAAATTTACCACTGGAATGACTGGCTCTGTTATCTAGTCAAGCATTCCAGTGGTAAATTTTTAGAAATACTCTTCTTGTTCCCTGGTCTGTAAATGGATATTCCTTAAGATGACTGTTGAGGCCAGATTTGACTGACTTCATCATTAACGGGTAATATTGTAAGTATTGATAATGTTTTGTACATATTCCAAGCTAAGCAATGCTAATGAGAGTTTAGAATGAATTAATTTAAAATTACGAGTAAAACAAACAAAACAGCTCAACATATAAATGTTGTTTTACAGAGATTGCTGTTAACAAGCCACATGAAGTAAAAATCATCGTCCCTAAGGGTATCCCGAAGAAACCCGCGAAAGTTATCCTGACATCAAAGAATGGACAGACATCAGATATACCAACTACGGAAACACCAGAAGGTCATGTGACTAAATTTGCGCTTGATCAGCCCGGGCCTTATACGCTGAATGTGATGTACGGTGAGCGGGAGGTACCACAAACACCTTACAGCTTTGAGGTGATGCCTGAAGAGAAAGCTTCGGATGTCCGTGTTGAAGGTCTGGAACCAAGTAAGTTATCTGGTGATCTGATCAATGTTTATGTCTAACGAAACCAAATTTATGACTGGTAATAACATAGTACCTCATAGACTTACAACGGATTTTAACACAAGAAAGTTTGTTCACATAAATTATGATTTATAATGTTTTCTCCAATTTTATTGGTCAAGATTGGTAATGAAAATCAGAATTATTCCTTATTGGATGTCCATTTCATGCCAAGAGAATACTACTTTTGAAAGTATGATATTGGAATGACTGGCTCAATTACTGAGCCATTCATTCTATTGATAAATTAAAAAGAAATGGTCTTCTTTTGACCTGCAAATGGACATTTCTCAGGACACCTACAGATGTCATTTTGGGCCAGTTTGCACATTATTGTATTAATCCAGATTCTATATTCAATAGATCTTTCCAGTTTTAGCTATGCCCCACCTATCTATCTAAGCTCCTACCACACCTGGTCCGTGTTGGGATCGATCGATCTCTGAACTCCTTGACTATCAATTTCCAGAAAACTATACAGGTAAGCTGGTAAATATTTTGAAATTAATTTAACTGGTCACCATACTTATGGCAGCAACAGCATCCAGTCAAATTAGTTTCAAAATATTCAACTGAATGTTTATTAAATGAAAGCCATGCAATTCGTTAAAGATGGACTATATCGTGTCATTCATGATGTCATGATTATGATGTCATCTTACACAGCACATAGTTGATTATGATGTCATATGATGGATGGATAAACTTGGAAAGGACTGATGACTCTCTAACTGCTTTTGTTGTCTTTCAGATGATAATTATATATCTGAACTGTTTGATAAAAGTGAGTAGTGAGGAAATTTTCAAAAATAGTTTTCTCGATTTGCAAATGGACATTTCTCTACGACAACTCCAGAAGCCATTTTTTGCTGTCTTGATGGTTAAAGAGTTAATGGTCATGTTGAGTAAACTGGCCCCTGGTCTTGAGAAATATCCATTTGTAGACCAAGAGAATATTTCTGAAAATTAACCAAAGGAATTGCTGTCACTAACTGTCTTTACAGTTGTAGATTAAAAAAAATAATCTCTTGACCTGTAAATGGACATGAACTAAGCAATAATTGAGAGTTTCTTAACCAATATTTATCATTAAATATTTTACAATGATTATTACTTGATTGCAGAGATGACCATTAACTGCCCACATCAGATCAAGATTTTACCGAAGCCTGGGTCACCACGTGAGAATGCTAAAGTATTGATTACAAATCCGGCCGGACAGCAAGCCGAAATGCCTGTATCAGAAACACCTGATGGTTTTGCGTGTAAGTTTGCGCTTGACCAGCCGGGCCCATACACCATCGATGTATTCTATGGAGGCAAGGAGGTGCCAGAGACACCATACAAGTTTGATGCTGTGCCGGGGACAGACGCGGGTGCTGTCAAAATTGAAGGACTAAAGAAAAGTAAGAATAGTTTCTCTAGGCTCAAATTTGTCTAAGATGATCACCTCAGTGAGCACTGGTCAGTCAATCTTGGTCCTGGGTAGTGGGTAGAACCTGGTCCTGGGTGGTGGGTCAAGCTTGGTCCTGGGTAATGGATAGAGCTTGGTCCTGGATAGTGGGTAGAGTTTGGTCATGGCTGGTGGGTAGACTCCGATTTCAAGTGAGTCATCCAAGTAAATGCATCTTTAGATCTTTCAACCCATTTAGGGTCAAACCGGCCAAAATGGCTTCTGAAGTGGTCCTGAGAAACGTCCATTTGCAGGCCAGAAGACTGAAAATCTTGATACAGGCAGTCATTTCAGTAGTAAATGTTTTTGAAAACATTGTGGTGGTCTGCAAATATATATATTCAATAAACAAAATATTTGTATTTTCTTAACAAATCCTTTTCTGGTCAGATTCCTTCATTGAAAATGTCCATTTGTAGACCGAGATTATTTCTAAAAATTTACCAATGGAATGGCTGGCTCAGAATTTAAAAAAGTCATTACCCTGACCACATAAGGGGAAGATGGTATTACGATCAGGTCTGTGAGTCTGTCTGTTTTGTGTGTCCAGAGTTCTAACTAAAAAAACTACTGAGTGGGATTTGACCCAGATTTTAATACAACAAAGGAACTTGTCAAGTAAGAGGATTTCCAAACTGGCCCTCATCGGGATAAAAGAAACTACTAGTCTGATTTGGCTGGGATTCCACAACTTTTCGGTTATCGAGCCAATCATTCCAGTGGTAAATTTTCAAAAATAGTTTTCTTTTGGTTTGAAAATGGATATTTATCAAGACTACCGCAGAAGGCATTTAGGCTGATATGAGTGTTAACTCTTTCACGATGAAGCCGGCCAAAACTCGACACTATAGTGGTCTTGAGGAATGTCCATTTGCAGGCCAAGAGAAGACTATTTTTGAAAATTTAAGACTAGAATGACTGGCTCGATAACCGAGCCAGCCATTTTAGTGATAGATTTTCAAAAACAGTGTTCTCTTGGCCTGCAAATGGACATTTAATAAGTAAATATTTAAATTTTGTGAAAAAGTTTTGTCATTAAAAGGTTAAGGGGTTTAAGGATTATCTGTTATTCTGCACGATACAACACTCACTGATAATGAGTGCTATTAACCCTTTAACACTCAATTCCGCCCAAAATGCCTTCACTAATGGTTTTGAGAAATGTCCATTTGCAGACTAAGCGAAGACTATTTTTGAAATTTTAGCACTGGAATGACTACTGGCTCCATAACCAAGCCAGTCATTCCAGTGGTAAAGTTATTTTTATGTAACCAGTCATTGATTGACCAACACGTGGCCGTTATGCATCTGTATTGCTGGAAAAAGTCCAAAAAATATTTTTAATCATACAAACAATATTTACATATATTCAACTTTTCCACGTGTGTATGTGTGAAAACTATCCCTGGACTAACTGCGATGCTTGGGCTACATGTAAATCACAAGCTGTAAATCAGTATGTACTTTGTATTAATCAGTATGTAACTGCGATGCTTGGGCTACATGTAAATCACAAGCTGTAAATCAGTATGTACTTTGTATTAATCAGTATGTAACTGCGATGCTTGGGCTACATGTAAATCACAAGCTGTAAATCAGTATGTACTTTGTATTAATCAGTATGTAACTGCGATGCTTGGGCTACATGTAAATCACAAGCTGTAAATCAGTATGTACTTTGTATTAATCAGTATGTAACTGCGATGCTTGGGCTACATGTAAATCACAAGCTGTAAATCAGTATGTACTTTGTATTAATCAGTATGTAACTGCGATGCTTGGGCTACATGTAAATCACAAGCTGTAAATCAGTATGTACTTTGTATTAATCAGTATGTAACTGCGATGCTTGGGCTACATGTAAATCACAAGCTGTAAATCAGTATGTACTTTGTATTAATCAGTATGTAACTGCGATGCTTGGGCTACATGTAAATCACAAGCTGTAAATCAGTATGTAACTGCGATGCTTGGGCTACATGTAAATCACAAGCTGTAAATCAGTATGTAACTGCGATGCTTGGGCTACATGTAAATCACAAGCTGTAAATCAGTATGTAACTGCGATGCTTGGGCTACATGTAAATCACAAGCTGTAAATCAGTATGTAACTGCGATGCTTGGGCTACATGTAAATCACAAGCTGTAAATCAGTATGTAACTGCGATGCTTGGGCTACATGTAAATCACAAGCTGTAAATCAGTATGTAACTGCGATGCTTGGGCTACATGTAAATCACAAGCTGTAAATCAGTATGTAACTGCGATGCTTGGGCTACATGTAAATCACAAGCTGTAAATCAGTATGTAACTGCGATGCTTGGGCTACATGTAAATCACAAGCTGTAAATCAGTATGTAACTGCGATGCTTGGGCTACATGTAAATCAGAAGCTGTAAATCAGTATGTAACTGCGATGCTTGGGCTACATGTAAATCACAAGCTGTAAATCACAAGCTGTAAATCACGAGCTGTAAATCACGAGCTGTACTTTGTTTTCTAGCCATTAAAGCTGGTGAGCCTCAACTCCTAAAGATTCTCACACCGGGTGCACCGACTGAGGAGGCTCGGGTGTTAATCACACCTGTAGAGGGACAGATGATCCCTGTACCTGTGTCAAAAATACCTGAGGGATTTGAAAGTGCATTTGCAGTAGATGCACCGGGTGAATACACTGTAGATGTTACCTATGGTGGTACCGAGGTGGCACCCACACCATTCAAGATAAACGCATTACCCGGGGAAGCTGATATTGAAATGGTTCAAGCACCAGTGGCAGCGCTGCAGTCGATGCCGGCGCCGAGGCGAGTTGATGCGTCTAAAGTGCGCATCGAAGGCCTTGAGAAAAGTGAGTGTGGACAATTGACTTGTTTCATAAAATACTTAGTAATTAACCATTTCAATAACAAATCCCCAAAAATATTCTTTACGATATGAAAGTTAGTCTGTTGAATATTTTGAAATTAATTTGACTGGAAGTCTGCTGCAGCATCAGTGGCCAGCAAAGGCTTTCAGTCAAAGCTAATTAAAACATATGCAGCAGTTTTCCTGTATGGTTGCCTTGAAAACGAGATATGAGGGAATTCATCAGTGAAAGGGTTAATGACCTTACACAATCAAGTATGATATTGGTATAGCGCCTAGGATTATTTAACTATACCTACGTGACTCAGATAGTTTCATTTTAACACCTGCATCTCCGAAATATCAGTACTTTAATTTAAAAACTTTCTTACAAGAAAACTAGTTAATAATTAGAAACCAATTTGACTGGTAGCTGTTGCTTTTTCATGCAGCAACAGCTTCCAGTCAGATTAGTGACAAAATATTCTACAGAATATTTGCATGAAGGATTATTCAGTTGTTTCATTCTGTTCTCGGCAGTTACCATGCTCTCAGTAAGGACACTACTACCAATTTCAAATAAATCTATTCGCTTTTTTGAGATCATAAACATATTTATGGTTCATACATAAGGACTTGGATAAACTCACTTTTGTTTGAGAAATATTTTAATTTTTATTTGTTGCGATAAAATACGCTAATGCGAGCAGGTATACTGCCCAGTATCAATGTACGCAGAATGTAATATTCTCTAAACACTGAGAATTTTCCTGATATGCTATTTTATACTTATCAAATGTTGGTGAATTAGAAAAGTATGTATGCAAGGGACACAACTCATATAGTGGTACTTCATAAGACAAAGTGCAATAATGAGTTGTTTCCCTTGCAGTATGAAATCTAAAAGATATTAAATGGATGTGCGGATGGATGGATTGGTGGGTACACTGTTGAATGGGTGGGTGGTTGTATAGATAGGTATGCGTGCAGGCGGGTGGGTTGGTGGATGTGTGGGTGGGTAGATGACTAGGTGTATTGATGGAAAGATGGATGTTTAGCCCCTATAATATATGATAATAGATCCTATGTTTTACTTTTATTTGCTGTATATTTGATGTAATAAGATATATTAACATAATCAGCTATGCGTGTTGATGAGAGTCGCGATGTAAAAATCGTCACTGCCGAAGCAGGAAAAGCAGATGTGGTTGTTACCATGACCTCACCAACGGGCGAGAAAGCAACTGTATCCACAGTCCCTGTAGAGGATGGTCACATCGCACAAATAACACCCAAGCAGGTCGGACATCATCAAGTTGATGTGACATACGACGGTCAACCGATTCCGGAATCACCTTGTAAATTTGATGCCGTCTCGAAGGACTTTGATATCTCTAAAGTTCGAGTTGAAGGATTGGAGCCTTGTGAGTGTTCCCCTCTGTATGATGGGCTTACCTGACATGTCCTGCTCGTGTAGATGATCGATTGCAATATGTTTTTCTGCAAAAGTTTTGTTTTATTCTTTGTTTTCTATACTTCCTCTTCTGTTGTGATTTGTTGTCTCCGCTCCTATCTTATCTAAATCGTATGCTTTCCTAGTTAACCCTCTTCTCTTCCCATTTATTGACCCTTTAAGTAATGGTCAAGCCAGGGGATAAATCGCTTCTGAGGACAAGACAAGACAATTTTTGAAAATTCACCGCTAGAATGACTGGCTCGCTAATTCTGCAAGTCATTCTAGTGTTAGATTTTTTTTATTTGCCTTGGACTGGTCTTGAAAAATGCCAATTTGCAGACCAAGCGAAGACTATTTTTGAAAATGTACCACTGGAATGACTGACCAGTCATTCCAGTGGTAAATTTTCAAAAATAGTTTTCTCTTGGTCTGCAAATGGACATTTTCCATTTTCTTGAACAAATTCAAGGGCTAACCAGTTAACCGTGCTCTCCCAGCAGCTCGATGTCAATTAGCCACTATACAGTATATATGTTGAATATTTTGAAAATAATTAGTTTGAAGCCATTGCTGCTTCAGGCATTAATGGCTTCTGGCAAATTATGTTAACCCTTTATTGGTCAAGGCAGCCAAAACTGGCCTCTGCAGTGGTCTTGAGAATGTCCATTTGCAAGCCACGGGAAAATTATTTTTGAAAATTTACCACTAGAATGCCTGGCTCGGTAACCGAGTCCGTCATTCCAGTGGTAAATTTTCAAAATTAGTCTTCTTTTGTCCTGCAAATGGACATTCAATAAGCAAATATTTGGATTTTCTTGACCTAATTTGACTATTAAAGGATTAAATGTCTTCAATAGAATATTGCTTAAATCATTAAACATGTTTACCTTCAACAAGTTAAAAATTGTGAATGAGTTTTTGTAGCATCTATTCCCATAGCTCTTTAGTCATCCCAGATGCATGCTTTTATGTATAATTAATCAAATATAATTGGAAATTTCATTTATTTACTTATTTGACAAAATTTGTGTCCGTTATTTTCATAGTCTTGAAGATAATATGTCTATCATGACTTCACACAATAATATAGGTATTGTCTAATAGTACTTACCTGCTCTGACCTTTGTATCTGCTCCTTAAAGGTGAACACAAACGGAGGATGGTCAAACTACCTCAAATTATCCTTTTGTGTGATTTAAAAATATATATTTATAATATTTGCAGTGAGATAGCGTGATTGATAGTTGTGGTATGATGATGTCATTTCCTGAATTTAGTTTTTGATGATTGATAGCCGACAGCTCATTCAGACACCGCTATGTTAATGAGATGTAGCTGAATCACTAGGGTTTCTTTAGATTAGAACTTGAATTGGATCTCATGTCTCCAGCCTCATAACCATATTAAATGCCAGTTTTTTCTGATCTGAAAATATGTGTAGTTTGAATCAACACCGGTAACTATCGTACCTTAGTCCTTCCAGGCAGTTATAATAGATTAACAACATATAATTGGAAGGAATATTTCCTGTAGCAGTCTGTAAATTTTGAATAACAGAGGTGTTACTAACATACAAGTTTTCAACATGTTTTTATTTTGAGAATTTTTGTCTTCTGAATACCAAAAACAATCTTTTCTATTTATCATTTCTGTAATTGTCTCGCCCCGAAGGGAAAAGCGAGACATATGGATTGCAAATTCCTGCGTCGGTGGCGTTGTCGGCGTGTCATTTGTGTTAAAGTTTTTCATTAGCCTTATTAGTTAAGAATGGCCCATCAGATTTCAATGAAACTTTACAGACTGGTTCTATCTAATGCGGGAATGCGATCTTCATCATTACTAAGCCAATTTTGGGGGAATTTCTCATGTTTTTTTCATGGTTTTTGATTATTTTGGTGGATATTTGCATTAAAGTTTTTCATTGGCTGTCTTAGTCAACAATGGCTCATCAGATCTTCCTTTGGGGTGTATTTCTTATGTTTTTTCATGGTTTTGGACTTTGAATATTTTCCGTTACAGTTTTTCATTAATTTGCGTTGAAGTTTTTAATTGCCTTATTTTACAACAATGGCTCATCGGATATCAAGGAAACTAGACATCCTCTATGCTTTATAGGAATGCATTCCCCATCATTACTATTTTTAGTTGTGAGGAATTTCTTGGGGTTTTTTTCAGTGTTTTGGAAACCGTGTAAATGGAATAGTACTTTAACAACAGATCCTAATATTTAACTTCTTTGAGATGAAATATGCAAAATTAACTCAATTCCCTTACAATTAACATATTGCCGATCATCAATTCAGAGATCCAATTCGCATCATTACGATTTTGGACTTAGATGATTATTTTAACAGTTTTTAAATGATAATGGCTCGGTTTTAGAGGCAGTGAGGATTCCAAAGAATTACAAAATATGCGATCATAGGAGTCCGTGTATGGACATTAGCAAAATTCTCTCATCACATCCATGTCCCTCTTTAGTTCATAATTATAATGATTATGCAAGTGGTTTGCCTTTTAAGTATCAAAATATGTATCCAGTGGTCATTAATATCAGGGGCGAGTCATATCACACATTAGCGTTCTTGTATTGAATTGAGTAACTCTAGGCAAGTATAAAAAAAAATTAAGGATTGTCTTATTATTGTAGATCAAAACGTTAGCAATTAAAAACTTCTAGCGCTTCCATTAGTTAGATAACATCACACCCTTCCCCTATAGGGCATTTATTGTTTTACCATTCATTAATTAATTCTCCATCCCACTTCTAAATAGCTGCTTATTATTGGTGCTACATAGAAGGTTTATTTCATGTGTGCAGGTGTGTGTTGTGTTTGAGTAGAACTAGTTAGAGGCACATGATAGTGGCTATTGCTTCATTGATATCTGTAGTCTCTCTGTCTGTTATTTGATCCTTTCAATGGTGGAATCAGTGCTTATGTTTCTCCAAGCAAGCATTGGGATACAGCACTATCAAATATCTTGAAATTATTGGGAGTAGCAACACTTTCCATTCAATTAGTTTCAAAATATTGAGCACAAGTTCTGTACTTTGTAAAAAATTCATGAATCCAGTTTCTCAGTCAGTCATATGATGTCATAATCAAGTGACATGTAGGCTGATGTCATAATCAATTACATCATGAATGACTCGATTTAGTCCGCCTTAAATGTTTAAGAGTCGATCAGATTGTATGGATTGTATGTCTTCACTATTTAATAAACATGCTGTTGAATAGTTTGAAACTAAACTGACTGGGTGACATGTATAGTTTTCTGGAAATTGAGATTCAGCGAGTGCAGGGATCGATTGATCCAAACACCGGCAAAGTGTGGGTGGCGCTTAGCTAGAGGTGGGTGGGGCATAGCTAAAACTGGATTCATCCATGCATTATATGACCTATTGCATTGGAAGGTTTAATCAGCTTCTGCAAACTGTTATTCATGTTGTAGTTGTATAGGGCTAAAGGTTTGTATAAACATTGCAGGCCTTAGTGGTTATGATATATGAACTATAAGGACAATACTATGAAATAATGCATGTTGTCTGTCGCTTCCAATTCACAAATAATGTGCACATTAATGCATAATTGAAGGAAAACCATCCATTCTTATCTTTTTACAATGTTGCGTTGTTTTATAATTTATGTAATTCTTTCCTAGCGAATTGTATTTTAAATCTAAGCACATTTATTAGTAAAAAATCTTAGGAGTTTTTCTTCATATATTATATATTTAATTATGCGTATATACTGTCTGAACCTAGCACTATTTACGATAAGCTTTTAATTTTAACCTTATCACTCTGATGTCAACATTCTATCTTTTACTGTGCCAGTACGACAGCACCATCTTCCACCAAATTTGTTTAAAAATGAACACCAGTTCATCTTAATAAAGATTTTTGAAGATAAATTTTGATGTCAGAGTGGTAAGAGTTAAATATTTCCCCATAATATCACATCAACCCTGTCTCTTCATCTTACTTATGGTACATGCATGGTCATTCTAATCTTTGCCCATCCGCTTACTTGCCCTACCATCTAAACTCTGTCTCCTCTCTTTAACAATAAAGCTATACCTGTTGGCACCACTAAGGATGTAAAGATTGTCACCGCTGAAGCAGGACAAGCACCGCTCGACGTCACCATAAAATCACCTGATGGTAAAACTGTTCCTGTAGCAACCACGCCAATACCCGATGGTTACGTAGCTAAGGTATCTCCTGTTGATGCTGGCGTTCATGAGCTCGATGTACAGTATGGTGGCTTGGAAGCGCCGCAGTCACCGTGCAAATTTGATGCAGTTACGGGAGATTTTGATGCCGGAAAAGTTAGAGTTGAAGGTCTTTCTCCGAGTGAGTTTCCATGCCATCATGACTTCATGAACATTTTACTTTTGCAGATTTTCATTATCATTCATCATCGTTATCGTCAGTGAAATGTGGGATGTTGTTGCTTTGAGCCTAAGTTTTAATGCTGACTGATTGTAATTTTATTATAAAATGATGTATGTTCATAAAGATGTGTGATAGTGCTAGATAGATAGATTCATTTGCTTTTACTGCATGTTTGCCGGGCTAGAGTCCCAGACGTAGACTAATAATGACAGACAGATTGTAAATATCTAACATTATCTTTTTGTAATGCATACTAATTTTAGCTGATTTGTTAGTTAGATAATTAACCAAGATAAATTTGTAAATTTTGCCTAGAAATGATGATAATATTTATCAATTGGAATATGTTTAGTCACATGACCTTTAATCGCGACTCAACTAGGATAGGTTTATCTGTCCATCGGTCAAATTTGTTACATTTGCCTTTCCGGTTTATCCGTCGATCATCTAATGTCATATGATGGCATAATTAACTAAGTGACGTGTATGATGACATCATAATCATTATGTCATGAATGATTAGATAGAGTCCATCTTTTAACGCTTTAGTCTGACACGTCGTATGAATTGTATGTCTACTATTTAATAAACATTATGTCGAATATTTGGAAACTAATTTGACTGGGCGCTGTTGCTGCCATAGGCAGGCGCTGTTGCTGCCATAGGCAGCAACATCGCCCAGTCAAACTAGTGTCAAAATATTCAACAACTTACATGTATAGTTTTCTGGAAATTGATAGTCAAATTGTTCAGAGATCAATCGATCCCGACACGGATGTGGTGTGGGTGGAGCTTAGATTGAGATGGGCGGGGCATAGTTAAACGTAGAAAGGTCCATTCCCATCTCTAGCGTGAACACACGTGTTCATAACCAACAAAGAGAAACATCTATATTGTGGAAGTAGAGGAACATAATCAGTTTCTTAACCCTTTCATGGTCATGATCTTTCAAGAAAATTATAATTTTTGCTTGGTAAATGTCCATTTTCAGGTCAAGAGAAAACTATTTTTGAAAATTTACCAGTTGAATGACTGCTTCGGTTATTGAGCCAGCCATTCCAATGGTAAATTTTCAAAAATAATCTTCACCTGCAAATGGACGTTACTCAAGACCACTGTGATGGCTGTTTTTGACTGGCTTGACCACTAAAGGATCAGATTCTGTCTTTATGGGAACTTTAGTGATGATGATCCGTTTACGCATGATGTAATAATGTCTATGATCTGATGATGACGTTAGATACAGTTATTAAATAATACTAGATCCAAGATGGTCGCCTATGTCATACATTTGATGAATTGGAGCTTATGGGAACAAGATAGGGTGTTGCGAATGATCCAGGTCTGCTACTTTGATTAGACATATGCTGTTTATGTATTATTATGGACTCAAACAATAGATGTAAATTATTTTGAAGTGTGTGATGCTTTTATTTTTGTGTTATCATCGATGTAAATATTTTAATGACATTATTGGGTTTTTTGTTTGATTAGTAAATGTTAATAATGTAGAGTTTGTGTATGTTTTAGTTTTAACTCTAATAAGTCATCCTTTGTTAATAAGCCATCCTTTGCAGTGGTTTTGAGAAATCTGATTTGCAGGTAAAGAGATGACTATTTTTGAAATTTTACCACGAATGACAAGCTCAATAAACGAGCCACTCATTTCAGTGATACATTTCTTCAAAACTACTCTTCTTTTGGCCTGCAAATCGACAATCATTGAGTATGAATTTCAATTTTTTAAAAGGATTCTTGACCATTAAAATGTTAATGTCTTTAGCGTATTGGGTACAAGAACTTTTTGATGGTGTCTGAAAGATTCAATCTGGATTATCTTAAAATTACTGTGACTCGAACCTCTTGCTGCCTCTTCGAGTCAAATTAGTTTCAAAATATTCCACAGCTCTCAGATTTTATGTTGACTGAACTTATGTTATTATATCCTTTCATATTCTTTGTTCACTGTATATATACAGTCTTATTTATTTATTTTTTAAAGCTCTCGTCTGGGCTAAGATTTCATTGCTTCATTTGTTTCATTTCTACTATTTATTTGTTTTTATCATTTTTCTATCGCCTGCAAATCAGAAGTGAGACAGGTATCACTTTTCCAACGGTGGCTGCTTCACCATTAAGTTTGGCATTTAGCAAAACGCATTGGTTTAGGCCTATGTTTCAGGCTTGTTTGAGGTTATCAGAAATAAACGTGGATAGGTAGGTTCCTTTGAATTTAGGAATCTGCATGTTGACATTGAGGTCATGATGTCAAAGGTCAAGGTAATTATGACCGTGGGTACAATCAATGTTTTCAATGTTAAGTTTTTTCACCTAGCAAAATTCTCAGCTTTTCATTCAGGATTGGTTGACTCCTTTGAAACTACGCTTGGGTACATGCTAGCTGACATCACAATCGACATGATGGAGCTATCTTATGACAATGGAAAAGTGTGTCACTAAAGGGGATGAATTGTGTGTCTCTTTTATGAATTTACACCTTAATAAATATTCTGTTGAATATTTTGAAACAGTTAACTGGGAGCTCTTATTACCATAGGCCACCACATCTGCCAGTCAAATTAATTTCAAAATATTCAACAGCTTAGCTGTATAGATACCATGAAATTTAGTTTCGGGAAGTTCAGGTTTCAACGTTTCAAATCGATTCCAGCAGAAAATGTATAAAAGTGGGTGGAGCTTAGCTAGAAAATGGATGGGCCAGCGCTAGAAATGGATCTGTGTGTTGTTACTGTGCAAGCGGTGTGCAGCTCATGTGGGCGCATCTGCCTATGAATATCATTATATACACAGTTACCTGGCTTTCCGTTTTGTGATGTTGTTCTGCTTCTTGTTCTCTCAGAATTCCTTGTTAGCAATGGAAGGGAAATTTGTTAACATATTATTTTATATTATATAAATGGAATTCATGTTTCTATTATTGTTTGATGAGAGATTTTGGGAAATTATGTTAGCACTTTCAGCGGCTTTCAGGCAGAGTATTATTGTAGTAGACCATATTATAGAAATTTAATGTTCGTTTGTGAATATGTTGAAATTCATTCATATGTCTATTAGTGCCTAATATGGTAGTACCATCTTTCAGACGCATTAGGGTCAAATTATTTACAGCTTTAACTTATACATTTCAAGTTATCCCTTTAAGCATCAAATTTGCTCAAAAGAATTTCAATTTTCCTTAGAAATGTCCACTTGCCGGCCAACAGATGAGTATTTTTGAGAATTTAGCAATGAAATGACTCCGTGATCAAGCAAGACATTCCAATGATAAATTTTCAAAAAATAGTGTCCTGGTTTGCAAATTGGCATTTGATCAAGATGTCATGTAGTTGATTATGATGTAATATAATTGTCTGAGAAACTGGATTCATAAATTCTAAGGTAATCATACCTATGACAGCAAAAGCTCCCAGTCATTCAGATTTCAGAATGCTTGCCATATTAAATCATAAATTCACCAAAGAACACAATTCTGCTGGCTACTGTCAGACCTTTGCCACTATTGTGACTGATCTACATCATTTGATTGTGATGTCATTTGATTGTGACATCATCCAATTGATACAAGTGATGTATTTTGATTACAATCTCAGATCTCAGATACATGAGTTACAGATCTCTCCATGCTCTATGTATGGGATATATTTACTTTGTGGTCTGTAGTCCTTGGTGGGTGGAGGAATCCAATTTGTCAGTCAATCATATGATGTCATAATCAACTACGTCATATATAGGCTGACATCATAAACAATTACGTCATGAATGACGCGATATAGTCTCACAAACATTTAATTGTCCGACAAGTTGTACAAATTATATGTCTACTATTTAATAAGTATTCTGTTAAATATTTTGAAACTAATTTGGCTTAGCGCTGTTGATGCCATACCCTCCATGTATTCCTCCATTCGCCACAAAATTAATCAACAAACACTAGAGTAGCTTCCCTCATAGACATCGTGGACACCAGAATGTGCATGGAGATAAAGTAAGTGACATGGTGAATGTTATGTGCACAACTGACTGCAAATGTCTGTCTGCCACTGGAGGCAGATAAATTGAGACAGATACATCTTCCGGTGAAATGATTTGCACAATGTTCATCAGTAGTTTAGCTATGAGCATGTCACGGCTAATACTGACCTGGTATCACTATCCACTTGCTGAGGAGAAGTGTTGAATTATTATATATACTTTACTCATTAACCCTTTAATGGTATACCTCCCCTCTCTCTCTCTACCACTGGCTAGGTCGATATATGAGACTTTGATACCAGTCATAAATGTTGAGAAATTGTCATCTCGTGGATTACGATTGGACATTTTCCAGGACTACCGCAGATGACGATTTTGGCTGGCTTGACCGTTAATCATTTCCTGTCGAAACCGGCCAAAATTGGCCTCTGCAGTGGTCATGAGGAATGTCCATTTGTCGGCGAAAATAATCTTTTTGAAAATTCACCACTTGAATGACTGGTTCGATAACCGTGCCAGTCCTTCCAGTGATAAATTCTAAAAAATAATCTCTTGGTCTGCAAATGGACATTTACTTCAATAATTAATATTTAGATTTTCTTGACAAAATTTAGGCATTAAAGGGTTAAAGTGACCAAAGATATTGAACCTCGCGCCTGACGAATCTTGAACATTTACTGATTAATATTTTGTGTGTGTTTTCCAGGAATCAAGGTTTCC
Organism: Chaetoderma sp. LZ-2023a; assembly: GCA_034401795.1. NCBI lineage: Eukaryota > Metazoa > Mollusca > Caudofoveata > Chaetodermatida > Chaetodermatidae > Chaetoderma > Chaetoderma sp. LZ-2023a. The sequence continues at coordinate 133,645,425 of CM067371.1, read as the reverse complement.
GAGCCTCAGGATGTGCGCATCATTACAAAGGATGCTGGGAAGGCAGAACCGAAGGTGACGATTACCGCTCCAAATGGTCAAACCGCAGTATTACCTACAGTTCCTACAGATGAAGGTTACTCTACCAGGTTTGCTCTCGATCAGCCTGGCAAGTATGAGCTTGGTGTCACGTATGGTGGCAAAGACGTGCCGCAGTCACCAGTTAAGTTTGAAGCAGTTCCAGACTTAGAGGCACCGTTGAAACCAGGCGATGTTTCAAAGGTCAAAGCTTATGGTGCCGGATTGAAGGGAGGTGAACCTGAAAAGCCATCCGAGTTCACTATTGATACGCGTGAGTCTGGACCCGGGCCTCTCGGTATCACCGTGGAAGGTCCTGCCGAGGCAAAGATTAATTTCCGTGATAACCAGGATGGAACATGTGATGTGAAATATCTGCCTCCTGTTGAAGGCGATTATAAAATTAATATCAAATACGAGGACCAGCCGATTCCGGGCTCCCCCTTTACTGCGAGTATTGCACCTGGAAACCTTGATGTCAGTGAGATTACTGTGACAGATATGGACAAGGGTAAAAATTTAGTGTAGCATGTTGCCATGGAACCACTGATTGCGTGCACTGACTCACCTCGTTGTCGTTGCTACGACATTGTTCCCTGTATCAGTGCCCTGTTTGCGCTGCTTGTCTGCATTCTGGGTGCACATGCATGGAGTTTTTCACCCCGGAAGCGTTCATAAATGGATTAACACATTTTCAACCCATTAACAGAAACTAATTGAAGTTAAGAAATCCCACAACTGCATGTAATTAATTGCTCGTTAAATATTACTAAAACTCGATGCCCATTTTAATAAGCATTCCCTTTGAAACGTTTGTGAAATTGCATACGCACGCACGCACGCACACTTGCATGCACGCACTCGACCTGTCCCAAAAAAGATTCTGCAATGACCTTGAGAAATGTTCATTTGTATATCAACAGAACATTAATTTTGGAAAATTAATCACTGGAATAACTGAGTCAATTATCGAGGCAGTCATTCCACTGATAAATTTTCAAAAATAGTCTGCTCTTGGTCTGCAAATGACCATTTCTCAATACCACTACAGAAGCCTTTTTTGGACGCACCCATCCTTAAAATACCCCCCCCCCCCCAGGTACCAACAGTCGTTAATTATGATGAGTTATTAACCCATTGATTATTACAACCAGAAACAAATTAATTGTGATGTAAAAAGAATTCTGGGGAATAGTTTGAAACTAATGTGACTGGTAGTCTTGCTGCCCATGGAAGAAACAAATTCTAGTCATATCAGTTTTAAATCTTCAACAGCTTACCTGTACGGTTGTGTTGTAATTGAGATTCTGGCATTTAAGGGGTTAAAGGGTTATGTACATTTTGACATAATTAACCTATGTTGATTTGTTTTCATTCCAGATGCATTGACAACCTGATTCTTATGTTAACCCTTAAATTGTCAAGATTTCTCAAGAAAACTAATTTTTCCGGAATGAATCTCAATTATTAAGGCCAAGAGAGGATTATCTTTAACAGTCTTGCTGCTGTAAGCCAAGAGACAAAAATTTCAATGGGTAATAACTTTGAACATGCTGAATATTTTGAAAACAATTTGCCTGAAAATTGTTGGTGGCTTAGCCACCAACAACTTTCAGTCAAATTGTTTTCAAAATACTCAGCAGGTCTAGAGATATAACCATTGGAATATATTGCCTGCCAAAACTCAGCAGTCAAACAGTTAAAATTTTAACACTGGAATTACTGGGTAATTAGCGATCCAGTCATTCTAGTGGTAAAATTAAAAAGATAATCTCCCGTTGCCCTGAGACATTTCTCAAGACCACCATCATTTGGCTTGACCGTTAAAGGCTTGATATTTGAAAATCTGTTCTATGTACTGTTGCTCTGGTACAAGCTCATTAACTATATATGGACTGCAGAATATACCTGTTTTTGATTCAATATTATTTCATTTTGTTTCATTTTAATTTACTTTAGTGCTAATTATTTTCATTTGCATGTAATTTATTGTTGATATTAATCCTTCTGTATATTCCTCTATTAATCATATAACAGTTTGTTGTTTAAGTTGAATGACCTGTTTTTACTAACCATTGAACATAATGTATATATTACCATTGTATTACAAGAATGCTATATTTATCGTTAATGAATGCTTTATTTCAGTTTAATAATAATAATAATAATAATAATAATATCTATGTTTATTTTAGGAGCTCCATTTATCTGATCGTCGGTCTGTCAGATTTTAAGTTCTGACCCGCACAAGTATTAGTCGTTCTGTCCGTCTGTCTATCTGTCTGACAGTCAAATTCGTTACATTTCTGGCAGGGCTGCCTACATTGCAACTAAATTTATAATGCATATATACTTGTTATAACATTTCATAGTTAAGTCAAATCTTGTCAGATTTAGCCCGAATTCAATTTAAGAAAAAGTTCAATTTAATTTCTTATTATACTGGCAAATCGAAAGCTTTTTAGTATAAATTAAGTCACCTGAAATATCCATTTGAAAGACTTTATTAAACAATAATTAGTTCAATCGAATCAGTTACGTGAATCATCTATTTCATGAACATCTGACTGAAAGAATTATAGTTTTTAAATATTTTCACAGGAGTATTCACCGAGGCCCCATCAGAGTTCACTGTGGATGCTCGTCCAGTTACAAAGACTGGAGCAGGACAGGTCAGAGCTGTTGTTTCTGGACCAAGCTCTGCACGTTATAGCGCCATCGTTAAGAATAAAGAAGATGGTTTATACGATGTTATGTACACACCGATGGAGGAAGGTGAGCTTTGTGCAATCACTGATAACCCCACGTCTCATTCTATGTCTTATGCTCAATATCATCATGGCTATTAACTTATTCTCAATATTATAATGCTCGCTTCATGAGCAGGTGTAAGGATTATGACAGGATGTTATTCTCAACATTTAGCTTTTATTGTGTATTAGACACGATTCATCTCTTACTTCCTAAAATAAATGCTATAATCCAGATATTTCTATTTATTTATTTTGAGATTATAAATCTAACAGCTGTATCATTTATATTGTGCTGTGTAATAACCACATTGACCCATGGATATTAACTGTCTGCCTGCTGAGGTTCAGCAGACTACACTTTCTACATGCCTTAACTCTGAACCTGCTAAATATTGTGAAAACAATTTGACTGAAAGTTATTTGGGGCTAGGCCACCAACAACTTTCAGTCCAATCGTTTTCAGAATATTCAGCCGGTCCAGAGTTATTGCCCGTTGAAAGAATTGCCTAGTGTCTTGCAGTAGCGAGACAGTTACTAAACTAAAAGGTCGTTGTTGTCACATCTGTCATTTGCACCGTGATACTAGCATATGCCTTTGGGCAGCAATGGCTTTCAGGCAAACTAATTTCAAAATATTCAACAATGCATGACTTACCGTCATACGGAAGGTTTTGTATTTATGCACCTCCTTAATTTCCTATTGAACAATCTCATTGGCTTACTCCAGCTCATGAATGATGATAAATTTTCGTGACAGCGAATCCACTAATCCTTTCGCAATCAAATTTGTTCAACAAAATTTAAATCTTATAAAAATATCCATTTGTAGACCAAGAGAAGAGAATTTTGAAAATTTACCCGTGGAAGGACTGACTCGATTATTGAGCCAGTCATTCCAGTTGTTAACTTTAAAAAAATATTGTTATATTGGTCTGAAAATGAACAGATGAGGGATGTGAGTTTGTGCTAACGTATGCGGTCTGTGCAGCACTAAGATGAGGGATGTGAGTTTGTGCTAACGTATGAGGTCTGTGCAGCACTAAGATGAGGGATGTGAGTTTGTGCTAACGTATGAGGTCTGTGCGAGAACACAATATGTGTGTATGTGTTTATGTCATTTCAGGACCACATAAGATAGATGTAACCTATGAGAATCTACCCATCCCTAATAGTCCGTTTGAGGTGAATGCTGTGCCAGGCTGTGACGCCTCCAGAGTAAAAGCATATGGACCAGGTATAATATACATGATAGAGATCTTATTTGCATCATCTTGTCATTAAAATCATGCTTGTTACTTCAGACAGCACTGATTTTCAATCAAATTCTTTTCAAAGTATTCAGTAGTTTTCAAATTTAGTTTATCCTGGTGGATCTTAGAATTTTTCAGTTGAGAAATGTTCCAATTAACCCTTTTAGCACTCTTGTCAAAATTTTAATTTTTCAAATTAAAAGATGAACCAGGTGTACATTTTTTATTTAAATGTGGTGGGAGATGGTGCTGTCGTAGACAGCAACATCGTCCACCAAAAATTGTTGAAAAATGTACACAGGTTTCTTTGCAATTGACACAGTAAAAGGATAGAACATAGACATCAGCGTGGTAAGAGTTAATACAATTTCTATGGTAGCTTAAAAATCTTGGCCAATCAAGTTTTAGTTGCCATGGAAATCTGTTCATGTAATAACTTTTCCTAGCCCTGTAAAGGTCAAGATTGCTTTGGAAAATTTAGATTTGTCCTTAGTGCATATCAATTAACATGTCAAGAGAAGACAATTTTTTGAAAATTTGTCACTGGAATGACTCTGTTATTGGGCCAGTCATTTCAGTGATCGATCTTAAAGAAATAGTGTTCACGTGGCTGTAGATGTACGGTGCTCAAGACCACTGCTGACGGATGTTTTGTCTGGTTTGACCTATAACGGATTGCCGTGGGATAGATGTATGAAATCCAGCTCTGGTTTCTGAGAATTCATAATGAGAACTTAACCAACGTAACAGTGATCAGTAGGGAACCATATTTATCCTCACTCCATAAGGGAGCAGTTTGGGGGTGTCAGTTTGCCAGTCCAGCGGATTCCTCCTCTACCCGTGTTTCTAAATTATTTTTGCGGTTAGTCAAGTAGGCAATATCTACTGTAACTCACCTCACCTCCCTCCCCTAAAAACACTCTAACAAACAAGCAATCAGGTACAGTCTAGCAGGTACATCTTTTTATAAATGCATGACGCTTATCATAATAGAGGGATCCATTTCTAGCTATGCCCAGCCCATTTAAAGTTAAGTTATGCCCACGCTCGGCCCGTGTTAGGATTCATTGAAACCTAAATTCCCCCGAATCCTAATATCCAGATAACTATGCAGCTATGCTGTTGAATATTGTGAAACCAATTTGACTTGCTACAGAAGCAGCAACAGGGCCAAGTCAAATTAGTTTCAAAATATTCCACAGAATTCGTACACTTGACAGACTATAGCAGCTTCATGATGGAGTATTTATGTCAATTATGATTGTGACGTCAGTCTACATGTGACTATTGATTGTGACGTCAGTCTACATGCGACTATTGATTGTGACAACAGTCTAGATGTGACAATTGATTGTGATGTCAGTCTACATGTGACAATTGATTGTGACATCCGTCTACATGTGACAACTGATTGTGACGTCAGTCTACATGTGACAATTGATTGTGACATCAGTCTACATGTGACAATTGATTGTGACGTCGGTCTACATGTGACAATTGATTGTGACGTCAGTCTACATGTGACTATTGATTGTGACCTCAGTCTACATGTGACAACTGATTGTGACGTCAGTCTACATGTGACAGATGATTGTGATGTCATTCACTTGGCTGATATATCAGACTCATTCATTCCATTCTCTCTGTCATCAGTTTTAGTAATGATATGTTTCATATTTCAGGTTTAGATGGAGCGCTAACAAACCAGCCTGCTGAGTTTACAATCTCCACAAAAGGAGCGGGTAAAGGCGGCCTTGGTCTTCTCGTTGAAGGACCCTCTGAAGCGCAAATGACCTGTAAAGACAATCATGATGGAACTTGTCGTGTTGAATACCTTCCGACAAAGCCAGGAGACTACAATATCGGAGTCAAATTTGCAGATCAGGATATTCCTGGTATGAGTCAATTATGTCATTAATTAAATAGTTTGCTTACCTTTTAACCTTCAAAATCTGGAAATATCAGCGTCCCCATTTCAGGGCAAGGACACAGGAAAGTTGTTTAATTAATCCTTTTAAAGTCGGCCAAAAATGGCTTCCTTAGTGGTCTTGGAAATGTCCATTTTGCAGACAAGAGAAGACAATTTTTGAAGAATTACAACTGAAATGACTAGCTTGATAACCGAGCCAGTCATTCCAGTGGTAAATTTTTTTAATTCTCTTAGTCTGCAAATGGACATTTTTAACTAGAAAATTAAAATTTTCTGGAATAAATTTGAGGGTAAAGGGTTAATGCTATGAAACAGATTTAACTGGAACATGTTGCTGCCGTATAAAGCAACATCTCCCTGGCAACATAATATTCTTAACATTCTCTGAGGATACGGCACATGAATGACAATTTGACACTGAAATAACTAGCGCGGTTACCAAGCCAGTCATTCCAGTGCTAAATTGTCAAAAATGGACTTGACCTGCAAGCTTATATTGAACTGCAGAAACTGGTTTTGCTCGACTTGACTATAAAAGGGATTACAACTTTAAAACTCATATCAGCCAAAGACGGCTTCTGTGGTGGTCTTGAGAAATGTCCATTTGCAGACCAAGAGAAGACTATTTTTGAAAATTTACCGCTGGAATGACTGGCTCGATAACGGAGCCAGTCATTCCAGTGGTAAACTTGCAAAAATACTCTTCTCTTTGTCTGCAAATGTGCATTTCTCAAGACCGCTACAGAAGCCGTTTTGGGCAGTTTGAGTGTTAGTTAGGTGATTAAAACAGTAATTTGCTATAGATTAATATTTTAGTTTATGTTTCCGCGTAATGTCATTTATCAGGCAGTCCATTCAAGGTGTCTTGTAAGAACCCAGTTGACGCTGAGAAAGTGAAGGTGTACGGTCCAGGTGTGGACAATAAGAAGGGTGTCCGTGCCGGTCAACCAGCCCAGTTTACAGTGGACACAAAAGATGCGGGAGAAGCTCCACTTGAGGCCATGTACACTGACCAGAATGGTAAGATAAACACATGAATGACCATGATACCATCAATGGACCCATTTCTAGCTATGACACACACACATTTCTATCTAATCTCCACCCAGTTTTACGTGTGTCAATCTTATGCATATTGAAATCGATTTCTATATTTTGAACCCTGATTTCCCACAATCCATATTTCAAGATAATTATACATGTAAGCTGTTGAATATTTAGAAACTAATTTAACCGGTGACTGTTGCTCCTTATGGCAGCTAGAGCTATCTCCCAGTCAAATTGGTGTCAAAATATTCAACAGCATTTTTATTAAATTATAACTTCATCAAAGGCATAATTTTCTACAGTAGTGGCAGACTTTTCCACTTTCCTGACAGACCTTTATGTCATTATAATTGTGACAGCGGCTAACTGATTATGACATCATATACTTGAGTGACAGATTGGATCCCTTTATTGGAAGCAGTGATTGGGTGAAATTATAAAAGTTATACTTATAATGATTAGAATAATTCACCTTTCCAACCCACCCATCATATGACGTCATAATGAACTGTGTGATGTGTACAATGACATCATAATGAATGACGACATGAATGACGTCAATAAGTACGTCACGAACACATATTTGGAGACGGTCTATACGTTGTTGTACAAATTGTTTGCTTTTACTATTTAATAAATATAATGTTGAATATTTTAAAACTAATTTGACTGGCCGCTGTTGCTGCCATAGGCAGCACAGCACCCAGTCAAATTAGTTTTAAAATATTCAACAACTTCCCTGTATAGTTTTCAGGAAATTGCTAGCTAGGGCACTTGGGATCGATCAATCCCAACACGGCAAGGTGTGGGTGGAGCTTAGCTAGTGATGGGCGGGGCATATCTAAAAATGGAAAGGTATCCTGGAATAGGTATTTATACATCATAGGAAGAATATTTTGGAACCGCTGCCACTGGAATGACGGGTTCGATTATGTAGCGTGGTTATCGAGTCATTAATTCACATCGTAAATTTTCAAAAATAGTCTTCTCTTGGCCTGCAAATGGACATTCCCTAATCAAAATGGTCTCTTAAATATCCATTTACAGGCCAGGAGAATAGGATTTATGAAAAGTTATCACTGGAATGACTGGCTCTTTTATTGAGCCAGTCATTCCAGTGGTTAATTAAAAAAAATTCTGTTCTCTTGACCTGTAAATGGACATTCCACAAGACCATAACAGAGGCTTTTATTAATGGACTAATATTGATATTTTGATTATTTCAACATAAAATGATGAACCGGGTAATATGATGAACCGGGTATATATGATGAACCGGGTAATATGATGAACCGGGTAATATGATGAACCGGGTAATATGATGAACCGGGTAATATGATGAACCGGGTAATATGATGAACCGGGTAATATGATGAACCGGGTAATATGATGAACCGGGTATATATGATGAACCGGGTAATATGATGAACCGGGTAATATGATGAACCGGGTAATATGATGAACCGGGTATATATGATGAACCGGGTAATATGATGAACCGGGTAATATGATGAACCAGGTAATATGATGAACCGGGTATATATGATGAACCGGGTAATATGATGAACCGGGTAATATGATGAACCGGGTATATATGATGAACCGGGTATATATGATGAACCGGGTAATATGATGAACCGGGTATATATGATGAACCGGGTAATATGATGAACCGGGTATATATGTTTGGGGTCACCAGCTGAACTTGGCTATCCCAAACTGAAATATAGTCAAAAGGACCTTTATGAGAATCCCTGGACAGGAATATAGACTTACATTAGCTACAAATCACAGCTAAAAATAATATATGCTTAGAGAGAAAGATGCCACCCAAAGACTTTAATAAAGGCATTGTTGTATGATATAGTAGTATCCTTCGTCTTACTTCTCATTCTCTTCCACAGGCGTGAAACGTCCTGTAAATTTGGTACCAGTTGAAGAAGGGGTATACAATGCTACCTATGTCCCGTCAGCTGAAGGCAAATGCAAGGTTGATGTAACCTATGATGGAAAACCCGTTGCAAACAGGTATGGTGCATAATTAAAATACACTAGCCCGACAAGGCAGCAACACGACGCCACAGCTATAGTAACCTATCACCTATTAGTCTCATCATGTCGTTATTGTGTCGATATCGAGCGCACACTATGCCGACAGGATGAGACTGCTTAGCGATTTAACAGCTTATATTTCTATTTTTAACACCAGCTCACGTGCATAAATTACGTATCCAAAATCATGTGATTTAAGCCAACCCTGTCATTGGTTAATGTTATTTTCGGTCGCGGCGATTCTCAAGCAACAAAAATATTTGAAAGCATTTTCAATATCGAATCAGTCGCTTGCTTGTCGCTTTCCCGTCGGTTTCTGGTGCACACTAGAGCGATTTTCAAAATCATGTTGCTTTCACGTCGCCGTCACGTCTCCCTAGTGTACCTTTACTGATCATTCATTTATTAGCTCACCTTACCTGAAGGACAGACCCATTATCCTTGGTTAGCATGAAGGCCCAAAGTGAGCTTGTGCTGTCGTTGCTACCTGTGATCTGTCTGTCTGCCATCAAGTTTTTAGTGCACCTGCCACAATATTAATTTCCAAAAATTCAACAGAAATTGGATTTAACTAGTCTACCCAATGGACATTTCCAGCTAATCCATCCATCATGACATCATAACTATGTGATGTGTAGGATGTCCTCATAATCAATGACAGCTAAGTACATCATGAACGCATTCTTGGTGACGGAGTAAGCATTGTTGTACGAATTGTATGTCTACTATGTAATAAAGATGCTGTTGAATATTCTGAAACTAATTTGACAGGGCGCTGTTGCTGCCAACAGCACCCAGTCAAATTAGTTTCAAATATTCCGCAGCTTACCTGTATAGTTTTCTGGAAATTGATAGTCGATCGATCCCAACACGAGTGAGGTGTGTCTGGATCTTAGCTAGAGATGGGCGGGGCTTAGCCAAAACTAGAAAGGTCCTTTAGGTTAAAATTATTCAACAGAAAATCTTTTTCATCCTGTTCAAAATTGTTTTGTTTGGAAACATGTTAACTTAGTTATGAGCTGTATTATGGTGTAAAGAATTTGACAGACAGACTGAATTATACGAGTCAAAAGTATTTATTCTAAGTATGAAGCTTTTATCTGGAATCATAAATGTATACTCCATTGATTTCAGTCCGTTCCAGACCCGTATTCTACCCTCACATGATGCGAGTAAAGTTCATGTGGATGGGCCAGGTATTGGCGATGTTACTGCATCACTGCCCGTGTCATTCAATATTGATGCTCGAGATGCAGGAGTGGCTGACCTCGAGGTCATGATCCAGGTATGTGTCTCATAGCAATCTGAGATGTGTATGCTTGTGTGTCTCTTTATGTGCTGTAAAACTGGCTAGGGTGATGTGGTTGCCATTCTGGTATATTATTATTAGGGGTTAGTCCGTCTTTGTAGAGGCCTACGCAAAGCGGAGGATGGCTTGATAATGTGATCCAAATAGCACGGGACCGTCTGGCGTGCACCAAGAATTAGATAAATCTTAATGTTTTTCAATAGACATTTCGTTTATCAAGCGCTAATCCATTGTCAATAAAACTTGACAGGTTTGTTCTCTGCCATCATTCTGTCCAGTCTCCATCATAATAAAAATAATTATAATAATTTTTCCCATATTTTTTATGATTTCGACGTAGTTTATCTCTGTGCGCAACCAAAATTAGAAAAAGTATTGTTTTTCAATGGACATTTAAATAATTACGGGCGTATCTGATCTCAATAAAATGTGCGTCCAGATACCATGCCTTCCCATACCATGACCTATATTGCTATTCAATAGCATGCAATACCATAACATAGCAATACTTGTTTCATGACTCCTTCACATGATGTGTGATATAGAGAAAAACAACAAGGCTCGACATGTGGGACCAAGTTCTGGTATTCTTTTTTGGTTTAATATTTCTGTAGATGTAAAATTAATATATTACAACAGTATTAACTGACACAATAATATGTTATTTTTGCCTTGTGTATTTATCCAGCGTCCTGATGGCTCTCTGTTGCGGCCCGTGATCGAGGATAACGGAGATGGTACATTCAAAGTTACATACACACCTGATGATACAGGTCCTTACAAAATTAAAGTGAAATATGGCGGAGAAGAGGTACCAGGTGCACCTTTCCTCGTTAATGCACTTCCAAGTGGAGATGCAAGCAGGTGTCACATCACAGGTGAGTACTCGTGCACCTAAGTACGTCTGGATTCATTGATGTCAGAGTATGTGTGTTAGTAATATAATAGTACAAATTAGACAAAAAATATTAATGTTTGCACTGAGAATGTCCAAGTGCAGAGTAAGAGAAGAATATTGTTGTAAGATTAATAGCTGAGCATTTACCTAGCCAGTCAATCCACTAATAAATTACCTCTAGACCATTTACTGAGCCATTAAGTCTACTAATAAAATATAACAAGAGCAATTATTGAGCAAGGCACTCGGGCAATCAACTAATAAGTGTTCAAAGATGTTCTCTTGGTCTGCAAAATAACTTTTGCAAAGAGAATTAAATATTTGTGATAAGATTTTAAAAACTGATTAATTTAGAATACAATTTCAATGTGGTTATTGTCTTGGCTGAGCCAAGATTTGCAAGATAAATGTCAAGTGTCACAATACATCCAGGTCAAGGAATTAAAGAATATAACGTACGGATAATATTTATTTAAAGCCTTATTTGACAAGCGGGTCAAAACCGGCCTCTTCGGTCATCTTGACGACTGTCCATTTTCAGGGCAAGAGAAGACTTAATCTAGCACTATAATACCTGGCTCGCTAACCGAGCGAGGCATTCCAGTGATACATTTTCTTTACCAAATTTGTCCGTTGAAAAGTTAATAGATCTCTTCAATGTCAGCATGCCTTGATGGTGCTTGGAATATGTGGTCATGTTATACATAGAACTCTGTTATTCTCTTCCAGAGGGATTAGAATCCACAGTGATGACCAACAAAGACACAGTGATTACCGTGGATGCTTCTCAAGCGGGTGTTGGAAAAGTCACGTGCCGTATTCGTAGTCCAAATGGCACTGAGATTGACATTGATATTATTGACAATGGTGATGGTACGTTCCAGATCCTATTCACACCACAGTATCCCGGCACATACACCATAGCTATTCAGTTTGGTGGACAGCCAGTTCCACAAGGAGACTATGAAGTACAGGTGAGTTAAGAGTGATGACACCTGACACCTATCTCTCCCCTCATCATTAGTCAATGTTGCAAAGGTAATGCAGGTATATACCTGTACAGTTAATTGTTATCCTCGTCATTTTGGTAAATTGGAGGGCACATTGTCATCAGCTCTGTCCATCCATCCATCTGTCCATCAGGCTATCTCCTCCAAAACCATTTGCTGGAATTGAATCAGATTTGCTGTGTGCATTACCAATATGATTGCGGATTGAAGGACAACATTTTCATTAGAATCTGCCCTCGGGGTGGGGCAGGGTGGAGGTGGTGCATAAAATCAAAGGTGGTGGAATTCAGTCAAATTTGTTATTTTATAGTTACCCATATGATTGGATTGCAAGATGTTTGCGTGGAATTCAACCGAATTTGCTATGTGAGTTACTCATATGATTGCAGATTGTGTGGCGATATTTACATTAGGCTCTTCCCACAGGGTGGGTTGGGGTGGGGTTAGACGGTGGTTGTGTAGAACGTTGAAGTTGGCGAAAGTTTGGGGATTTGCGATGGTGTGTCATCGACTGCACATTCTAATGTGTATGCTTCATTGCTTATGTGGTCATACTCGCAGGATTTGAGACGGATTAACCCTTTCGCGATGAAGCTGGCCCAAACCGGCCTCAGTAGTGGTCTTGGAGAATGTCCATTTGCAAGGCAAGAGAAGACTATTTTTAAAAATGTACCACAGGAATGACTGGCTCAATAACTGAGCCAGTCATTCCAGTGGTACATTTTCAAAAATAGTCTTCTTGGTCTGCAAATGGACATTTTCTATGAGATTGCTTGAACAAATTCGAGGGGTAAAGGGTTAGTTTCACAAATATTCCTACAAGCATGCTGCATTCATACACAACAGGTTGTCCAGCACATGTATGGATGATTACTGTATTCTGCGACTGTAGTAGTAGAAACATCCTACAGCTGCAATCAGTCTCTTTATCCCTGGAAGACGGGGGGGAATAAAGCGATCAGCATGTCCGTCCGTCCATCTGTCTGTCCATCTGTCCATCCGTCTGTCCCCGTCTTGTTAACGCAACTCCTAGAGGTCTCAATGGATTAACTTAAAATTCTGTCCACATTATCAGTATCATGTGCAGATGTGCATGTGCTTTTTTTGCGGCCAAATAATTGTTCATTACGGAGTTATCTGCCTTTAAATATCTTAAATCTGATTCATAAACTGCAGTAGTAGACATGTTGCCAATCATTTCTTGTCAGTGCAACTCCTCCTACAGTTTAGCTCCGATTCTTTTGAAAATTGGTACATGTTGTCATTACCATGTGTAGGTGTGCATGTGCTATCCGTGTATCTGTATGTCCATCCGTCTGTCCAAAATGTATGTCTTTCAGTCCATCCATATCTGACAATCATTTCTTGTTAACGCAACTCCTAGAGGTCTCAATGGATTAACTTAAAATTTTGTCCACATTGTCAGTATCGTGTGCATGTGCTTTTTTCGTGGCCAAAAAATTGTTCATTGCAGAATTATCCCCCTTTAAATATCTTAAAGCTGATACATAAACTGCGTTGCCAATCATTTCTTGTCAACGCAACTCCTCCTACAGTTTAGCTCCGATTCGTTGGAAAATTGGTACGTGTTATCATTACCACGTGTAGGTGTGCATGTGGTATCCGTATACCTGTACGTCCATCCCTCTGTCCAAAATGTATGTATGTCCGTCTGTCAGTCCATCCATCTCTGACAATCATTTCTTGTCAACGCACCTCCTTGAGGTCTCAATGGATTAGCTTTAAATTTTGTCCACATTATCAGTATCATGTGTTATCCGTATACCTGTACGTCCATCCGTCTGTCCAAAATGTATGTATGTATGTCCATCTGTCAGTCCATCCATCGCTGACAATCATTTCTTGTCAACACAACTCCTCCTCCGAGAGGTCTCAATGGATTAACTTAAAATTGTGTCCACATTATCAGTATCATGTGCAGATGTGCATGTGCTTTTTCCGCAGCCAAACAATTATTCATTACAGAGTTATCACCCTTTAAATATCTTAAAGCCGATACATAAACAGCGTTGCCAATCATTTGTCAATGCAACTCCTCCTACAGTTCAGCTCCGATTCCTTTGAAAATTGGTACATGTTATCATTACCACGTGTAGGTGTGCATGTGGTATCCGTATACCTGTACGTCCATCCCTCTGTCCAAAATGTATGTATGTCCATCTGTCAGTCCATCCATCTCTGACAATCATTTCTTGTCAACGCACCTCCTTGAGGTCTCAATGGATTAGCTTTAAATTTTGTCCACATTATCAGTATCATGTGTTATCCGTATACCTGTACATCCATCCGTCTGTCCAAAATGTATGTATGTATGTCCATCTGTCAGTCCATCCATCGCTGACAATCATTTCTTGTCAACACAACTCCTCCTCCGAGAGGTCTCAATGGATTAACTTAAAATTTTGTCCACATTATCAGTATCATGTGCAGATGTGCATGTGCTTTTTCCGCAGCCAAACAATTATTCATTACAGAGTTATCACCCTTTAAATATCTTAAAGCCGATACATAAACAGCGTTGCCAATCATTTGTCAATGCAACTCCTCCTACAGTTCAGCTCCGATTCCTTTGAAAATTGGTACATGTTATCATTACCACGTGTAGGTGTGCATGTGGTATCCGTATACCTGTACGTCCATCCCTCTGTCCAAAATGTATGTATGTCCGTCTGTCAGTCCATCCATCTCTGACAATCATTTCTTGTCAACGCACCTCCTTGAGGTCTCAATGGATTAGCTTTAAATTTTGTCCAAATTATCAGTATCATGTGTTATCCGTATACCTGTACGTCCATCCGTCTGTCCAAAATGTATGTATGTATGTCCATCTGTCAGTCCATCCATCGCTGACAATCATTTCTTGTCAACACAACTCCTCCTCCGAGAGGTCTCAATGGATTAACTTAAAATTGTGTCCACATTATCAGTATCATGTGCAGATGTGCATGTGCTTTTTCCGCAGCCAAACAATTATTCATTACAGAGTTATCACCCTTTAAATATCTTAAAGCCGATACATAAACAGCGTTGCCAATCATTTGTCAACGCTACTCCTACAGTTTAGCTGCAATTCTTTTGAAACTGGGTAAATGTTATCATTATGACATGAAGATGTGCATGTGCTATCCGTATGCTTGTACATCCATCCATCTGTCCAAATTCTATGTTTGTCTGTCGGTCCGTCCTTGTCAATGCAACTCCTACAGTTTAGTTACAATTCTTTTGAACATGATAAATCTAGTCATTACCATCCAAAGTTGTGCATGTGCTTTACCGCGGTCAGAAAGTTATTCATAACAGGGTTATCTCCCTTTAAATACCTTTAAGCTGATACATAAACCAATCATTTCTTGTCAACACAACTACAATTTATCTGTGATTCTATTGAAACTTAGTAAGGATTCTCATTACCACTTGAAGATGTGCATGTGCTATCTGTATGCCTGTACATCCATGCGTCTATAAAGAATGTATGTGCGTCAGTCTGTCGGTCCATCCATCTCTGGCAATGATTTCAAGATGTCAACACAACTCCTACAGTTTAGCTATGATGTATGTTTATCTGAAATGTTTGGATCCGAGGGGATATGCCGTCTTCTGATGGCTCTTATTTACCACTGTGTCTTGTCCACAGCCAAAATCTTTAGCTTCTTCAGGTCCATTCTTGGTCTGTGTGTACCGAGTCGTGGTTTCTTGAGGTCACCTTGCAGCATGCTTAACAGATTTATGCAATATTGTCCTCTCCTGGCTTTGTATTTGCTGGTTCCCAGGAGGGCGAATTCCAAGGCTATGCTGGTGTGTCCCCTGGCATCCTCTTTCAGCAGCAAATCTCTAAATTCCTTGACGTATAGCATATTCTGTTGAATATGTTAAAATTAATATAACTGGAAGCCATTGGCAGCAATGGCTTCTAGTTATATATATATATATATATATATATATATATATATATATATATATATATATATATATTAATATCAAGATCTTCAACAGCTTTCCTGTTTGTTTGCCCTGACATTGAGAGTCGGAGAACTTGTCAGTGAAAGGGTTATCAACAGCTTTCCTGTTTGTTTGCCCTGACATTGAGAGTCGGAGAACTTGTCAGAGAAAGGGTTAATGTGAGAATTATGTTATGATTCAGCTTCTGTAGCCTCAATGCTATTCCGTTATTTTGGATGTACCATGATTTGAATCTTAGCATACTGGGGATGATGGAGGTTGAATATTTATAAGATGTACATGTATCAATGTTTGAATTAACCCTTTAACCCTCCCAGACCAGAAACAACAAATTCTTTATGAATATAATTAATTTTCTGTTGATTATTTTGAAATGAATTTGACTGGGACATATTGCAGCAACATGTTCCCCTCAAATTACTTTGAAAATATTCAACACCTTTCCTGTGTAGCTATCTTGAAATTATGACATTGAAATTTCAAGGGTTACGGATAATGTGTTTTGTGATCACAGCTATAACATCACCGTGTACATCCACACACAGCCACTGTATATCCACACAATACCACACAGCCACTATATACCCACACAATACCACACAGCCACTATACACACACAATACCACACAGCCACTGTATACCCACACAATACCACACAGCCACTGTATACCCACACAATACCACACAGCCACTGTGTACCCACACAACACCGCACAGCCACTGTGTACCCACACAATACCACACAGCTACTGTATACCCACACAATACCACACAGCCACTGTGTACCCACACAATACCACACAGCTACTGTATACCCACGCAATACCACACAGCCACTGTGTACCACCACAATGTATACCATTTAGACAATGTATGTCACGCAGACACGATGCATACCTTACAGACGCAATGTATTCACTATAGCCACACTATCACAATTTACGCCCAAACAGTCAGTGCCACAATGTATACTACACAATCACAATACCACACAGCCACAGTACCATGTATCCACAATACTACGCAGCTACAACACTACACAGCCACAATACTGTGTAGGCACAATACTACGCAGCTACAATACTACACAGCCACAATACCATGTATCCACAATACCACACAGCTACAATGCCACTCAGCCACAATACCACACAGCCACAATACTGTGTAGGCACAATACTACGCAGTTACAATACTACACAGCCACAATACCATGTAGCCACAAGACCACGCAGCTACAATGCCACTCAGCCACAATACCACACAGCTACAATACTGTGTAGCCACAATACCACACAGCTACAATACCACACAGCCATGTCATTTAGCCACAATACCACACAGGCACATTACCACAGCCATAATACCATGTAGCTACAATACCACACAGCCACAATGTCACACAGCCACAATACCACACAGCTCCAATGCCACAATCTACTTCCACATTCACAATAGCACAACGTATGCCACTCAGTGCCTGTGCCACAGTTGCTTATCCATGGTACCATACAGACCCTGTGCCATGGTGCGTTTCCATGGTGCCACACAGTCCCTATGCCATGGTGTGTATCCATGGTGCCACACAGACCCTGTGCTATGGTGTGTTTCCATGGTGCCACACAATTATTCACCTTCTATTCCATGTGCTACACTTGTTGTGTACAGTATCAGGAAACAATACAGGGGAGGTAAGTCATATTAGTCTTAATTCTGACTGTTGCCATTCAAGGGAGATAATTTAGTATGGATTTAACATTCATTCATTCATTAATCCATCTATCCATCCATCCATTCACATTTTAATGGTCAAACTGATCAACACTGCCTTCTGCAGCCATTTTGAAGAATGTACATTTGCAGTCCCAAGAGCAAACTATTTTTAAAACTTAAAAACTTGAATGCGTGGCTCGATAACTGAATCAGGCTTGCTAATTGAGCCAGTCATGAACATTCCATTCATAAAGTCACACAAATAATCATTCACCAAGCAGAAATTTAGATTTGGTTGACCAATCCTGACCATCGAAGGGTTAAATGTTGGATCAGTGACTAGTACTGTGATCTGTGTCAATGTTAATGCAGGCCAAATTCAAGGTACTTTATGAATAAATCAATTATACACATAACAGTATCTACTGTGTCAGCATCAAGTCTACCCAATTCATCTTTCCAGAGTGTCCATCTATAATCTGACGCAATATGACGTCGTAATCAGCTAAGCGGCGTGTAGGATGACGTGATAATCATTACACCATAAATGATGCTATTAGGCCCATCTTTAACCCTTAATAGTCTGACATGTGCGAATTGTATGTTTTTGCCATTTAAGAAACATGCTGTTGAATATTTTGAAAGTAATTTGACTGGGCGCTGCCATAGGCAGCAACAGCACCCAGTCAAATTAGTTTTAAAATATTCAACAGCTTACCTGTATCATTTTCTAGAAATTGATAGTTGGAGAGTCAGAGATCGATCGATCCCGACTCGAGCGATGTGTGGGTGGTGCTTTGCTAGAGATGGGTTGGGCATAGCTAAAAACTGGAAAGGTCCACTACCAAGCCTAAAAAAGGCTCTACCTTTCCTACTTTTTGAACTGTGTTTTGGTGACAAAAATTATAAGATTTTTCCCACACTAGAATTGAATGTCTTATCTTTAACATAGATGTATCTGTTGTTTTTGTATTACCCATGTCAGTAACTACTAGTCTCCAAATTCATTCCCTTTAACACTCAAACTGGCAAAAAACGGCTTTGGCAGTGGTTCTGAGAAATGTCCGTTTGCAGCCCGAGAGAAGACTATTTTTGAAAATTTATCAGTGGAATGGGGGAACACGCTAGATGACATTTGGATCGCTATTTCAAGCCATTCTCCGCTTCAGATTAGGTTTGACAAAAATATCCTAATAGTCTCTTATCCGGCAAATGTTCTTGCGCAAATATTAGTAATGACGGTTTTAAAGTTCTTATCATGTTGTATAAGCTATGGGTCATCATCTTCATTGGCTGCTTATCCACATCATATTTCATCTATTCTCTGGCAAATAATTTGATTGGTATCAGAGCTGCCTTAACCATTTAACTATTAAATTCTTTCAAGATTTCAATTTTTTCATAGAAAATGTCCATTTGTAGGGCAAGATTATTTTTGAAAATTCATCAATGGAATGACTGGCTCAGTTATCGAGCCAGTCATTCCACTGATAAATTTTCAAAAATAATCTTGCCCTACAAATGGACATTTTCTATGAAAAAATTGAAATCTTGAAAGAATTTAATAGTTAAATGGTTAAGGCAGCTACTGATACCAATCAAATTATTTGCCAGAGAATAGATGAAATATGATGTGGATAAGCAGCCAATGAAGATGATGACCCATAGCTTATACAACATGATAAGAACTTTAAAACCGTCATTACTAATATTTGCGCAAGAACATTTGCCGGATAAGAGACTATTAGGATATTTTTGTCAAACCTACTCTGAAGCGGAGAATGGCTTGAAATAGCGATCCAAATGTCATCTAGCGTGGTGAGTCTGGCGTGCAACAAGAATCATGCAAATTTATCATATTATTAATGGATATTTAATTGACTATTAAAGGCTTATCCAATCTCAATAAGACAAATTTGCTCTATACCATTATTGCATCCAGGCTCCATCAAAACGAAAACGATTTTCAAATTTATTTCATATTTTTACGTGGTTTTTATTTAGTTTAATCTGCTCCAAGAATTAGAAGAATGTTAGGTTTTCAATGAACATTTAATTCATCAAGTGCTTATCCATGCTCAATCCTGGTCTGAAAATAGACATTTCTCCAGATCATTGCAGAAGACATGTGTACACATCTTGACCATTAATGTGTTGTGCTAATGGCTGGTCACTTGACTCATATGTTAACAATGGTGATTTCAATCTGACCTTATCATGGCATGAATTGATGGCTGGTCACTTGACTCATATGTTAACAATGGTGATTTCAATCTGACCTTATCATGGCATGAATTGATAGCTGGTCACTTGACTCATATGTTAACAATGGTGATTTCAATCTGACCTTATCATGGCATGAATTGATGGCTGGTCAATTGGCACATATGTTAACAATGGTGATTTCAATCTGACCTTACCATGGCATGAATTGATAGCTGGTCACTTGACTCATATGTTAACAATGGTGATTTCAATCTGACCTTACCATGGCATGAATTGATGGCTGGTCACTTGGCTCATATGTTAACAATGGTGATTTCAATCTGACCTTATCATGGCATGAATTGATAGCTGGTCACTTGGCTCATATGTTAACAATGGTGATTTCAATCTGACCTTACCATGGCATGAATTGATGGCTGATCACTTGGCTCATATGTTAACAATGGTGATTTCAATCTGACCTTATCATGGCATGAATACATACTGACCACAGCATTTATCGCTTCATTAATGGTAAATGTAATAATTATCCTTGTGAAAATAAGCATCAGAGGTATGAATATGGTACAGCAGCTTGTTCCTTGGCTGCGTTACAGCTTACTTTTTGTGACCCCAATCCATACTGCTAATAAGAATATCTTTGTAATCACGCCATTTCCGCTGGTCTAAAGGTTAGTTAAACAAGAGATTTCTGAATGAATTTATCCTATGCAATCTGTAGCATCTATGACAATGAATTTATCCTATACAATCTATAACGTCTATAACAGCCATCCGATTTTGGTACTAAAAAGATCAGATTACCATAAGAACCACCAGTTTTAGGGAACCACTATGATTTGGGGATCAAATGTTGCCATCATATGAAATAAGTTGTGTTATGGGGCAACATAACTTTTATGATGTCATTTGAATTGGACATAGAGTGTCTGCTATAGCCAGGTCTGACTAGATACATATCATATAGTGGGTGTTGATCACGGTATTTTAAGCTTGAAATTTAACAATATCTGGCTACACAGTGTTTTCCTTGGAAGAGCATTTTGATATTTTGCTTAGATTATATATTAGCCATAGATCATCCGTCTAATAATAGTCCATGCTGTCAGTGATGATACTGGCACAGAGGGATGCTATTAAGTTAGACACATGGAGACAGAATTAATGAATGTTTTTACCGAGTGTTATTCAACTACAGATATTCAGGCCGATTATTTAAAAAAATCATCCACACTTTTCATGATTCCCCTTAGACATTAGCCCTTTCACTGATGAATTCCCCATATCTCATTTTGAAGGCAACCATACAGGAAAACTGTTGAATATTTTGAAATTAATTTAATTGAAATGGCTTCCAGTCAAATTAATTTCAAAATATTCAACAGAATAACTTTTATATCGTAAAGAATTTACTTTTTCAGGGATTTGTTGGTGAAAGGGGTAATCTTCAGATAAATTCAATGTTGTTATGTAATGTGTTCATTTGCAAACCAAGAGATTATTTTTGAAAATTTATCACTGGAATGAATGGCTCCATTAGCGAGCCAGTCATCTCAGCGGTAAATGTTCAAAAATAGTCTAGATAGATAAATCTCTGACTTCATGATGACACGTGTTACATGATGACACGTGTTAACCGTTTATCCCTTACAAACCACCAATCACTAATTCTTCATGATCTAAGCAATATTCTCTTGAAAATTTTGAAACTAATTTTTCTAGGAGACTCCAGTCAAATTAATTTTAAAATTATTCAACAAGTTTCCTGTACAGTTAGTTGTCATGGAATTAAAACACTGACATATCAGGCTTTACAGAGTTAAGTTTGTGTGTTAGGTACATACCAATATTATGACGGAAACCTGACTCAGACTATAAATATTTATATAATACTTATAAATAAACAAAACAAGCTGATAAAGTTTGTCTAGAATGATCTCTTCATATTTTCTCTCAGTATGTTGCTGAGATAACATTCTTTTGGACAGTGTATGGCATAATTAACCTTCATGCAAATAAACAAATCAGTCATGGAAATTCAGACTCCGGTGTACAAATGCATTCATGTTTGTGTGCGGTGTACAAATGCATTCATGTTTGTGTGCGTGTGCATGTACGTGCGTGCGTGCATGTACATGTACGTGCACATTCATGTATAATGTTCTGAGGTCATGTTAATTAATATATTTTGTGCCTTGTTCATTAATATAATATATATAATTCTAATAGACTTCTAGAAGCATTTTTGGCGAAAAGTTGACAAACCACATTTTCTCAATGATTTGAGTGTGCTGAATTCATTTCGTTTGTTTGCCAAATGGTCCCGAGACTCTAACTCTGTCAAAAAGGCCGAAGAACAAAATGGCCGCCATCGAATGTATTTGGAATAATACCCTGAGTTAGCATTGTGCGATGCACATTTTACTAGTACTCTAAACATGTTCACCATGCGCCATCCTTCCACTGATTCTTCCATGTTACGGCCAGTCATTCCAGTGGTACATTGTTAAAAATAGTCTGAGTGGACCATCAAACAGCGGTCACTAAAGAAAAGTGACTGCTTAACTGTTTGCCTGCTGAATTTATGCAGACTACATTTTCCAAGGTGTTTATCTCTTTTTTGTTGAATATTTTGAAAACAGTTTGACTGAAAGTTGTTGGTGGCTTAGCCACCAACAACTTTCAATCAAATTGTTTTCAAAATATTCAGCAGGTCCAGAGTTATTCCCATTGAAATTAGTGTCTGGTAGCTTGCAGCAGCGAGACTGTTAATACAACTCAGTGGCTATTTTAAATAACTTTTGTCGCCATATAATGGTGGTTCTTTAAGATTGGTGGTTCTTTAAGATGACCATCATTATCTCGCCCCCAAAACTAGGTGTCCATTATAGACAGGTTTGGCTGTAGTACCTGTCTTCCCTACTGGTGTAATAAAATCACAGGAATATCACACGCATATACCTGTAGCAGCCTTCTATAAGAGCTTTAAAAGTAAGTTTATGGTTCATAACTCATACAGAAGAATCCTCCACACACCTGATTTATAGTTTGACATGCCACACAGCTTTAGCTAACATTTCAGACATTGCTATGCTGTTACTGTATGTGTCGTAATGCCACACAAAAATGGATCCATTCCTGCTAGATTCTGCTAGAATATCCTTCTCTTCACTTTGACTCGATGATATGTGTTTGCTTATCCATGTAATTATTTATGCGAGTTTGATTACTATAGCAACAGACAGGTATATTATGGCACCTTTTTTCAGATTTCCTTATTTAATTAACCCTTTAAGACTCAGCTAAAAACGGTGTCTGCAGTGGTCTTGAGAAATGTCCATTTCGATACTAAGAAAAGAGCATTTTTGAAAATTTACGACTAGAATGACTGGCTCGATAATCGAGCCAGTCATTCCACTAGGAAATTTTCAAAATTATTCTTCTTAGTCTGCAATTGGACATTTTCTATGAGAAAATTGAAACTTTGTTGAACTAATTCGAGGGTTAAAGAGACTCATTGAATGATATTTCAGATTCGTTAATTAGATTCGCCTATCAACAACTTAGTTTGTATTAAAGCAGCTCAGAATTTAATTTATCATGTTTTATGCACCTTTGCATATGGATTTTATCTGTTAACTTGACTTCAGTGGCCAAGAAGACTTCAGTTTGTAGATCAAGAGAGAATTATTTTTGAAAATTTTCCACTGTGATGCCCGGTTCATTTATCGTGATAGCCATTCCAATGGTAAAATTTTAAAAGCGTAGCTCGCTGGTGCGCAAATGTACATTTCTCTGGTCCACTACAAGGACTGGGTTGAGCTGGCTTGCTTGTTCATTTACACTTCAATGGTCAGATTTGGTCAAGAGAAGATTAATATCTGCTTATTGAATGTCCATTTTATTGAGCTGCGCATTGCAGTAGTAAATTGTCATCAAAGATGGTCTTCTTGCCAGCAAATGGACATTCTTTATGACTTCTACAGAGGCCTGTTCTGGCGGGTTTAACCATGAAAGGGTTAAGGGGTTATGGTCACTATTCCTCCAGAAACTCAATTTGTGCCGACTCAGTGTTCCTTTCAGGCCAAAAGAAGACTATTTTAAACAAGTCCACCTCGCGATAGCTGTGACATATGCAACCTTTTTACTAATATAAAAAATGTGACCAATAAACATAGACAAACTGACCGACCGGTTGACCAACAGAAGGACACGCTTTAGTTGAGTGTCACAACACAAAATCATACTTTGAATAACCGGTTCAGTCATTCGTTGAATGAATGACTGATTCAGTCATTCCAGTGGTAAGTTTTTAAATATAGTCATCTCTTGGCCTGCAAATGGATATTTCAGACACTGTAGAAGCCATTTTGTGGCAACTTGACCATTAACGCCGGGATGGAATCCAGAGTTATGTGGCTGAAGTGACCAATAATGGCTGCCTCAGTGGGTGAACTTCTTGGGACCTACTGGAATGTTTTCATCTGTAAAATTGGTCAATATTTTCTATTTATTTAGGACAATTTCTCAGGAATCTTGTTAATATAGTATGCGGCTGTCTTCAAGCTGGCTAGATACATTCTAAATGATTAGCTTTGCCATGATTTCCGGATAATAACCTTTGGGGAAAAATATTGTATTTTCTGTCTCCATTAACACATTTTATGTAACAGTAGACAAACGATGCGGATAATTGCTTTTACAGAAGCTGTGTTGAAAATTGATTTATATAGAAAATGCAATTTGCTAGTGATAGGAAACACACTGTTTGACATAAGATATATCTTAATTGTGTAGCACTGTTGTCCGTTGAGAGGCGTGTGTATAAAGACGATTTTCATATTAGTCTATTGTTAGCTCAATGGATGTGCTTTAAGGGCCAATTGAGCTTGTGCCATGGCTATTATCCATCATCATCTCTCTCTCTCTCTCTCTCTCTCTCTCTCTCTCTCTCTCGCTCTCGCTCTCTCTCTCCGGACGGTTTTACCGTAACTGTGGGGACATCACTTTTTTCTCTCATTTTTTGATTTTCATTTCCTTCGTGTTTCTGTGTGCGTTGGCAAAATAAAAAATACTTCTAAGATGGATACCGATTATTACCATTAACTAAAAAAAGTGAGAGAACACTGTTGGGACGGTCCCCACACAGAGCGGGGACCTAGTGAGAGAGTCCCCACAAATGTGAGAAACAGTGTGGGGACATACTCTTTGGTTGGCAGTTCATGCATTAGCAGCAGTATGTGGATGAGAGATTACACCGCCGCCTAGTCTGTGCACATGAGTGTTTATCACATCACGTGTTCGTATGCCTCGCGCAATATATTTTTTACATGAGAGTGTGAGATAATTTTGTGGGGACATTTCAATGTGAGAGAAGGTGAGAGAAATGAAAAAACGTAAAAAAATTGAAAAACATGAAACGTGGGGACACAAATTCTAAATATTTTTTTTGGACGTTTCACGCTTTTGCCGATCGTTTGAGCGACCGTAATTGTGGGGACAGGGCATTGTCCCCACAATCCGAGCATGTCCCCAGAGTGTAGGGTCTAGACGTGAAAATGTCCTCGGAATTACGGTAAAACAAGTTCTCTCTCTCTCACTCTCAACATCGTCGTGTCGT